>WYDF02258231.1:0-19593 GCA_009867245.2 Adranes taylori
TAAATATATGTTATGAGTGAAAATAAAAGAATTAAAGATTAGATGATCAGATGAAAGATCCTGCCGAAAAGTTTAATAACGTAGTTTGTAAGTATTTGGCTCGATGTATAGAACTTTAATAGTTACTGTTTGAATTTAATGTAAATAAAATAAGCGTTTACATTCGTGGCGCTTACTTGGATGCTATGCAGATTCACAGATGCGACTTATGCTCACTCTACATGAAGAGGTTTTGTTACCTAATGTAGAATTCGGTCAATTAAAGTGTGCTACTACACTCACTCAACATCAACTAGCGTCAGAGTCAAAATGCGTCTGAAGAAAGCTAGCTTGACTAGCTTTTATGCGAATTTTCTGCTAAGGAAACAGCTCCTGATGACTCCGTTGAGCTGTGGTGTGCTGCTTAAGCTGATGGCTCTCCACGGCATCTGCCGCAAAAAAGGCGGAGTTTGAAAGAAGCCTCTGCTCCAAATTCTTAGGAAGGTTATACTTCCGACTAATCAAAAGTTTCTTCCTGATACGTTAAGAAAATTGAAGGATCAAAGTTGCATTATTTTTTTTGACGATTATCTAGTGAAATGAAAGTAGTGGTGATTTCTAAATGGTGGTGGATAAAACCAGCGGTGAAAATAGTAGCTTGATGCGGTGAAAATTTCAATGTATCGTATAGTCCTCCTTCAAAAACACGTTAAATTAATATCCAATCAGATTTGTTGAAAGCCAAAAGGGTAAAAACTTACACGTCACTCAGAAAAAGTGATGGGTGAAATACTAGATGATTCTCGTCGAAACAAATATTCGCCGACCAACGGAAAAGAAATGTTAAAAACGTTATTTTAAAATGATAAAAAGCTTGCCATCGTAGAAGACCTACGTAAATCGTAAATCTTAAAATATATGACAATGCACCTGCAGTAGATGAAAGCAAGCCGCTCGCTGTCGGCTTTAACAAAGCTTTGGCGCGAAAATACCGCATCTTACTCGTTTTGGCGAAAACTGTTTGATCTTTACTTGTGTATACGTTGTCGGAACCTGTGATGTTCTTGGCGGTTACTTCTGGTTTTTATTCTAACGTATTACGATTATATATTATATAATTTATATTTGTTTATTGATTTCACTAATTTATTATGATAGTTGATTGATTTCGTTGTATATTAGATTATATTTAATTGCATATTATATTTCTGTGATGAATTGATTAGTCAATTTAGATGTATTGTTAGAGAATTTCTCGTTTATTTTATCATTTATAAAGGAATTGTTTATGCAATTATTAATTAATTGAATTAATGTGAATCCGATATCAAATTCGTTCTAATAAATTTTTTGGGTTCATGTTTGGTCCACCCTACGCTACTTAATGTTAATAATTATTAAATTAATTACTATATAATTAATTGAATGTGAAGTATGTCTAATATTATATTTTTAAGGGATCTACTCGAGCGTTCCCTCCTCACCATCCTCTAATTCCAGTAGATTATCAGTTGACTGGACAACCAGTGTTAATTGGCGGCACTATGGGTACATGTAGTTATGTTCTAACAGGAACAGAACAAGGAATGAGGGAAACTTTCGGCTCTACCTGCCATGGTGCTGTAAGTTTTTTACTCAAATTTAGTAATCTTTATTATTTAATTTTTACTTGTGTGAACAGTGTACAAAGCTTATGAACAAAATAATTTCATTACAGTGGGATGTAATTTTGACTATGGGTTAGATCATTATTTTGGTGCTAAGCAAATATCTTAAGCAGCGATAAAATAGAATGGATAGTCATTACGCGCATAATTATAGCGCTCGTCAGAATATTTTTTCGTAGAACCATCGTTGACGCAGGTTTGAGACTAGCGGTTTAGCAAACTACCACCAACGGATAATTATTTGAAAATCAATTTTAGAAAGTATAACTGCAAGCATTGGCCGCACTAAATTATAGAAACTTATGAGAAAATAACGATATAGCTCTAGCTCACGAAGAAAGAGACTACTGGCTAAACACAGAATCACAGGATATACTCTTTTTTATATAGTTTTCAGTAATGTAATAAAGATATAAAGGTATTTCGGGTGGTCACATATAAATGTAATAAAATCTATTTTACTTCCAATCTTCATTTATTGTAAAAGGAACAACTGACGGGAAACGATAATTTGCTACATTGGTAGTAAGGTTGTTTTGGGTATTTTAATCAAAGCGTTCTGGAAATTGCTACGAAATAGTACGCGAATTATTTAAAAAGGAATTTCAAAATATATTGCTAAAAGTAGACAATACTGTGATTTTTTAGTTCAAGTAAGAATGAAAAGTTCCCTACTACGTCAATTCAAAAATCATTACGTCATAAGGATATTTCGTTCGACCTTTTATTAACGCCAGAATTTATAGTGGTTAATAAATTAAATCTAAATTGGTAGTTACTGCATTGGTGAAGTAGAAAAACAACAAAATAAATTCGTATTGAGATAACCGTCCTATCACTAAAATTGATCCTATAGAGTTAATTTGAGGCATAATAAATATTCTAATAGTGTACAATACAAGCCATAAAACATTGATTGGAGACGCTAATAGAATTAAATGTGTTTCACATTACGTACATAATGTATAAACTGACGGGACAAGACAGTGTTGAAGACCATTGTTAATGACAGCGTTGAGCCATTTATCAATGAAGTAAATGCTTGTGAAAGTAGTACGGAGTAATTATGAGATTAGAATTGTTCATTAAGTAGTAAAATATATTATGTAATTTATATTTCTGATTGTTAAAAGCATTTTGTGCAATATACACGCATAATAGACATTCAATATTCCATTGTTCCGGATTTTGAGGTATAATACTCCGTGATTTTTAAAAATCTGTATCACTAATCCGTTGTATTAACGTTTTATATTATATTATCAAATTTACTTATTCTATTATTAGGGTCGAGCTTTATCACGTGCTAAATCACGACGCAACATTGATTATACAGATGTTTTACATCATTTAGAGAGGTCAGGAATTTCAATTAGAGTAGCATCTCCGAAACTCGTAATGGAAGAGGCACCAGAATCGTATAAGAATGTAACAGACGTTGTGAATACGTGTCACGCTGCTGGAATAAGTAAAAAAGCTATCAAACTTAGGCCTATTGCTGTAATTAAAGGATAAGTTTATATAATTAAACTATTAAGATATTAATTTAATATTTTATACTATAGTTTGTAGTACTGCTTAATTTCGTTTGCAATTTTATACCCAATTGTGAAAATTTATTTAATTTCATATGGTGTGGATAATTATGTCGGTTTTCTTACCACATTTATTGATCCTATTAAAATTAATTTTTAAAATTTGAACATTTAATGATGGAACTTTTAAGGGTTGAAAATTTAATGATTATCAAATTTAACATTTATCCTCGCAAATCCATTTTCAGCATATGTAGATCAGAATACTATTTTGACTCTAGCCACTCCATCCATTATTCCAGATTTCATCTCTAATTCTTTTTGCAAAAAAAAAAACAAAGTTCAAAAGTATAATATATATAGTGTTTATTGTACATCATTTTCATTGCTAGCCGCCGCTCTTCTCAAATGAAGTAGTTTAAGTTTCATTAGTGGAAATGTCTGATGATGACTGAAGTCATCATCAAACATCATGTCTGATGACCTGATGATGAATTTGATAACATTATCACGGTCTTGTTTAGATTAATCTTTGTCGCTACTGGTCTGCGGTTCACAATGTTTGCTTCCAGCAGCGGTAGCGGTTTGCCGTTAGGTAAATCTCATTCGGAATCGGCATCCACAAAGCTTCGTTTTCTCCAGCAGTTGCTGCTTTGTTCTTGCTTCTTGTTGATGGCGTAGGTATCCCTGATAAATTTTTTTATCATCCATTTTTAGTGAAGTAATTTGAGTGTGTGCCTGTCAATGTCGGAGATCAAATCAATATAAGGAATCCCATTATTATATAAAGAGTTTATAAGACTTGTACCAGATCGTGAGCACAAAGAATTTACAGCTGAAATTGAAGATACTACACGAGTCGAACGCTTTACACCTTTACACTTCTCTAATTTCACATTCTTTGAATTGTTATTGAAGGAGATTTCATCTTCACCGTCACTATTGTCAACATACTTGTGGGATTGGTTTTTCAAGTGTTACCGAACCTCATCATTACACAACCTGTCAATTTGATCCAAAGCATTAATTAGCTTATGCATGTCCGCAGCAGATTTCGTTGGTTCATCAGAGATGCGTATCTCATTTGGATACGCATCAGGATTCTTGTTGCAAATGATTTCAAAATCAACATAATGTCACATTTGATTCTTTTACCATCGGTGAAACTAATTGTGTCGCACCAAGGTTTCTATTAAATATTACCCATCTCTCTGGTGGAGGATATTTTGATACGTACAACTGCACACTTGATGCAAGAGGATTCCTAATAATCAGTTTAGAGCAGTGTCTTTACTAGAGTAGTGTACTTTTATATTTTCAAAATATATTTTAGGATTTTCCTGGGGCCAGGTGTGGCTTGCTTACCTTAGGAGGTGAATTTTTTTTCGACGCTCTGCAATTCTTGCTTGAAGTTCTTGTATGCGTTTTTGTCTCTGTTCCGCTATTTTATTTGATGGGGCCGCACTGATATTACCACCATTCTGCACGGTTTTCAACAACTGCACGAAGTGCTTTCCTTCCTCCTGTATAACCTGTAGTTTGGCTTTCTTTTCGGCCATTTCATTTGCATCAACCAAATGATGTGTGTTACATTCCATTTGATTCGCAAGATCTTCGTTATAGCCAAGTTCACGAATTAATTTAACAATGTTTCTTCCTTATTTTCGGGAACTTAGAGTAAATTAGAGTACTTTGAATGAATTTGCGTTCAAAAATATGGGACTAATCACTATAACGACTTTGCAGGCACGAGTCAAAGAACGAAAAGGTCTCTAATTCTTATTGTGAACTTATTGTGTATTTTTTGTAACATTTTTTCTACAAAATTAATTACGCATTGTTTATTGAATATAATAGTCTTTCTTTTGATGTAAATACGCAACTAGCTGCAAAAGGCTATGCGAACAGTATTGATATTATTTCTGAAATTTATAATTCTACATTTCGAAAAATGTTTTCTCCTAAATTTAAGCAGGCCCTACTCTTTTTAAGTGTACACAAGGAACACAATGGAAAAATTGATTTTCCTTTTCCTTACATTATTTGTATATGTCAACTTTCATTAGAAGAGTGTCATATTTTCTAAAGTACCAATGTTTTGTTATATGTTTCCCGAGACTATAAAATATATATATATCCCATTTTCGAAGACGTAGCGCTCCTTTAGTAGAACTGCAGAAAGTGGAGTGTTCCATTTTTAAAAGTCTTTTCGTATAAAGTATTTACAGTTGTCATGTTTCAGGGAGATACCTTCATCAGAACTAAATATTAGCTTTTAGGTGTAATAAAATTAAAAGGAAAAATGACATATTTTCACCATGTTGGTTTTTATCTTTCATATACCATATACGTATATGTATAACGTATAGGAATATGAAAGATATAGTATTCATGTTTTGAGAATTTTTTCTATTTCACCTTAGTACGTCTCTTGTATTGAAATTACTATAATCCGTTATACTCAATTCAAACAGGGGGTCATAAGAAACCATTTTTCATATAAAAAGTTTTTTCTAAAAAAATGTTTTCTTGCCCAAAAAAGTAAAAGAAGGGTTGATTTTTCGGTGATTGTATGTAGGTATGGATGTATGTTCAAGAATTATTTCTAACCTATTGGACCGATTTTGCTGAACTTTGGTACGCAGGTGCACACTATTGTTCCACACACTTGATTTTTTTCATTTTTTTTAATCCACTATTGCGGAAAATGCGCATTATTTTTGTTTTATAATAAACTTTATTATATAGGCTATCAAAAGCTCGTTCAATTTTATTTGAAACATTTTTTCTAAAATTACAATTTAACATATATACATGGTGTTTTTTGTTTTGTAACCTTTGCTATCCATTTAATTGGGACCGGCTACTGTACTATATTAAATATCTCGGTTCCTATTAAAGTTGAAAAAATTAAGTTTGGGGAACAAGTGTAAGACCCAGGGACGTCAATTTTACGCAGAGCGGAGACGAAGAAAAAGTGACTCAAAAGCGGTAGTGGGGAAAACTTAAGTCAAAAATGGCAGCAGTCCGCGCCAAAGCGGACGAATTCATAATACCAAGGCAGTCTGGCGTGTTTAGCACGACAGATTGCTGTTTTAGAAATTAGCTGAAAAGAGTCAACCGGACAGCGGAGCTTTCTGCGCCGTAGGCAAATACGGGGAAAATGTGAGCCAAGAGCGGCTGTAGGCCACGGCAAAGGACCGGGGGATTCATGGGTAGGCGATTTATAGGTTAGACTAATGTTGTTTAATTTACCCTAAACACTATTGTGCTAATTAAATTTAATAGACGACTTAAAAGGTGACAATCAAAACTAAAAGGTTCAACTGCAAAATATAACAAGACGTAGGACTTCCAGTGTATGAAAGATGGGGTGGCAATCACGTCCACGAATTTTTAACGTTTAGAAACTTGTTTTTAAACTAATGTAGGTATTCTCAAAAGCGACGTGGTGAAGATATGTCATTTCTGCTTTTTCTTAATTTAAATACATCTAAAAGGTATTATTTTTAGTGCTAGTGACGGGGTCTTCTCGAAATATGTCAATTGTAATGGACCATATAGTGAGAGGCACTTCATAATTTTTTTTAATAAATGGAGTTTTCTGGAATGCCGAAATTATAATGAATCTCTTTTTTATTATAAGCCTATCAAGATTGGAAAATATATTTACAATTTTCGAGATGTAACACTCTTCTAATGGAGGTGCGAAGTAATCTTGTACAGGTGTCAATTATGGTAAACAGTGTACAAATATTTACTTTTAATAATGAGTCCACTCGCTTTATTCCGTAATTCGTTCACACAGCAGTGCAATAGATAAATTATGTTTCATCTTATCGCTGATTTGTCAGTAGTCACGGACTGGTTCAGTGTGTAGTTTGTGACTATTGACAAATCAGCACTAAGAATAAACATGTAATTAATCTGTTGCTCTGCTGTGTAAACGGACTAGAATTATTAGTAAAATTCAAAATTTATCTTTATTGTAAAATATAACTTGTAACCGTTTAATGATTACTTAATGAGATTTTTATCGTTAATGTTTTTATGTTACTAAGGTGTTTAGTAAATTCTAATATACTTTTATTTGTATATTTGGTAACATTGCATTTGCTACGTTACAGTATTTGTATTCTGTTAATGTACATAAATGACATCTACAAAAGGAATTCTTATGCATGATTTTTAAAAGTAATATAAAAGTATTTATAATTTATAAAATGATTAAAATGATTAATAAATGATTAATAAATGTGTAAAATGATTAATAAATGACGATAAACGATCCAATTTATTATAGTTTGTTGTATTTAGTGTACAGAAAAGCTCGAGGTCGATAGTTTTTTTTCGTGTTTTTAAACACGAAAAAAATGTGTTTTAACACATTGGCACTTTTTTTAAAATTTATTTCGGCATTCTCATTAATAAAATAGTATTTCGAGAACATGCAGTGAGAACATTGACAAATCTTGGTGCAGAAATTATTAACTTTTGAAAAGGCTCTCTCCGAATCAATAGATGTTTGCTTGTTCTGAGACAGCATAAAAGACGTTCACAGAATCTCTTTCTTCTGCTGTTTCGTGTGGGTGCTCTTTTCCTCAAATACGCACATTGTGACTATTGACGTGCCGCTCAATTGAAAAGTCACTATCACTAAAAATTAAACGTGACTAGCACACCCCACACAGTGGTTTGAGGGATAGCAAGCTCACGATTCTCTCGAGTTGTTTGAACCTAGAACAAAAGAAAACTCCGTTGAACTGCATGAAATCTGCCAAGACTCTATTGTTAAATCGCATCTTTCCATACCTAATTTCTAAATGTATTTTCTGTAAGATTTAATACAATTTGCTTGCCGTTACTTTAAACAGTTTAGTTGATTTCAATTTTGCCAGCTCATTTTTAACTCTCTTATATAGTAATTGCTTTGGAAGATCGTTTGATTCTGACTATTTTGGTCGTGTTCGGGCTACCAAGTTCTGAATACGTGTTTAGAAGAGTGACCTTATTTTTAAAGATATTCATATCAGCACTCCTGTTTTGAAGTTTAACTTTTAGTGGTCTACGTTTACCTACAACATATTTTCCAAGTCTGAATGTTTTAATATTTGATATGTCACCTACTTCAATATTCGGTAATAACGACTTTAATACTTCAAAAACAATTGCAGATTCTATAGCACAACCTGCTGATGGTTCGTTCAGGTCAAAAATTATTATACTCGATTCACATAACTTACGGTTTTTATTGTTTCAGTTACAAGCGAATCTTTTTGCTTTAATTCATATTTAAGGTTGTAGACTTGATCCTGAAGTTTTTTTATATCTCTTAAAGTCATTATAGTCAGTTTCCATTCTGTCAAGCTTTGTTTCTAAACTCTTTATTGTTGTTATGATAGGATAATACTGCATAGTATTAATATTTCGCAACTCTTCATTAATTGCGTTCTGCGGAAAGATTATTGATGAATCATGTAACTGAATTTGAGAAGAACTATTCCGTGGTTCGATGACTGGCTGCAGATCATTTTGTAAGCTATCGATGACAGTTCCATTTCAATCAATATTATATACCGCTAGTATTCGGTGGTGTAATCTAGATATTTCATTCCGAATTAATGTGAATCCATACTGATCGAAGCCGGGACTATACAAGTGATTGTAGTCATCGTGCAAAAGTAAAACAATGTTTCATACAATATAATTTATTTAAATAAATTAAATAAGTTGTAAAAATGTTATCACAATCAAATTTTAGGTTTTCTTATATACGTGTGTTCAGCTACAATCACCAAACAAAAAATATATGGTTAATCAATAGACGAACTAGCACCATTATACTTAAAACGTAATCTAAATCAATACAAATTTTGTTCTTATAATTTCCAATTCAGGTAAAGCTATACACGAATATTACTGTTTGAACACTATTAAATAAAAATAATACTAATTAAAGTAAAGTTTAACAACAACAAATAGTTGGATCCAGTAAAATAAGTATTTATGTTTTTTCGTTAGTTTGTTTCAATACATAATCATCGATTGCAGAACAACTTTTATTTAAGCTGTCCCTTAAATGTAATTCACGTAGCTGGTTTTGAGATTTAACATGACGTATTTTATATTCATCGTCTGATAATGCTTTCGTTTTAATTCCGTCGAGCCGGGTTTCTTTACTATTTATAGAATTCAAATCGTATTCAATTTCTGGAGGCAATGTATCCAATTTGAAATTAGCGGGACTCAACTCAAGCATTGGTTCTCGTTCCAATAAATCTATACTGTCTTGGCTCACATTGTGACTGCAGTTGTGTTCTTTACATATTTTGCATATGTATATATTTGGCCGTAATGTATTCTTAAATTTCTAAAATAAAATATATTTGGTTACAAAGATAAAAATTAGATAATAAAGTTAAATAAATACATGCTTTAACTTAATTTATTTTGTTATAATATTGGATTTTTAGTAATCATTTAAAACAGATGTGTCAAATTCGTGAACCGTGATTAAATAAAATATTAAAGTAAACAATTGAGAAGTATGTATTAATAATTCTAGAATACTAGTGTGGCCTCTTAAGTTTTTACAAAGGACCAGTAGATGGTGCTCTTCAGATGTGACTGTACAATTTGGCATTTCTTATTGTGAAAAATTGACAGCTCAGAAATAGCAGGGTAGTTTATTTGCAATAAGCGTTTTAAAAAAAGCCATTTTATGAATAAATGGAAATTTCACGTCAAGATTTTAAATGGATGATTTTAGTGGCCTAACACAACAACAATGCCTCGAATCACTTAGTTCAAGTTTTGATAATGAAGTGAGACGACTCTAGAACTAGCTTGCACGTCAGGGATGAACGTGCGGTCTTTCAAAACTCCATGCTGTGCACAACATACCTGAAGTGGATCAGCATGTGACCTACTGTGAAATAGAGGCATCTTTAGGCATATCGAAAACGGCAATACATTCGATTTTGCATGAACATTATGTGTATAAAAGATCTGTCCCCGATGGATTCCGCATTATTTGACCTAAGCCCAAAAAAGAGCACATGACAGTAAGTAAATACTCATAACATTCGACCCAGGATCATTTTTATTTACTTATGCGTATTTCCTCTTGAGGGCGCACCATATATTTAGCAGAAAGTTGATGGTAGTCTTGAGGAGGATCACAAATAAGGATCGACGAATACTATCAAAACAACTTTAATGTTAAAAAAAGTACTAACGAATAAACTGAGTCCAGTGCCAATATTTGATCCGAATTTTGAGTCCAAAAAATTCGGAACAAATATTGGCACTGCATCGACTGTGTACAATACAAACTTTTCATTACATGACAGATTCAACTTATATATACAGGAAATTGTAAGAATTTTTAATAAATCGTTTCCGCTGACAAAAATGCGCACGAGAAAATGTTATTCTGGAATCAAGTGGTTTAATCATGAATTAAAAGTCATGAGAGATAAATTGTTTCTGCTTAATTATCTATGCACTAACTTCGGGACAGATGCATTATGGAAAGAACGCAATGTTTTCCGAAATAATTATCGTCGACCTTTGAGAGAAACAAAAAGGAATGGATTCGAGAAAATAATCACAGCATCCAACAACGAAATCAGGAAACTTTGGCAAATAGTGAACGGTAGGCGTAATACAAATGAGAATGATTCTCATATAGATGGAATAGGTCCTGACACTTTCAATAATTATTTTGGTGAAATTCTTACCAGCATGGTAGAGAGAGTACCTGACCAATCTCACTGCACCAATTTTCTCTAAAATAATTGAAAAGGTAATGTGCGATAAAATCATACTATTTTGAAAAGAACAAACTATTTCAGGACAATCAATATGGCTACAGAAAAAATAGAAGTACGAGCGATGCTATGTTGCAATTCTGCAATGTTGTTCTGGCATTTGATGCTGCTTTGGTTTCGACGTCGTATTTTTGTGATCTAAGCAGGGCATTTCACTGTGTAGCGCATGATACACTCTGCAAATAACTAGCGTTGTATAACTATGGCAACAAAAGCAGGCAACTAATAAAATATTACCTGACGAATAGAAAACAGAGGGTAATCATAAAGGATGTGTGCTCTGAGGAGCTTGTAATCGACATGGGATGCCTCAACGATCAATTCTACGACCAATTTAATTTCTAATCTTTTTTAATAACTTTACTTCAAGTGTAAAACCAGATCACAGTGTTTTGGTCGCTGATGATACAACAGTAACCACACTAGGAAACAGTAGACAATACATTGAAATGCAAGCAAGTTCCATTAATTTAAAGGCGCAACAGTGGTTTACCTCGAACAAACTTTATTTAAATGAAAGTAAAACATCCAAACTAGCATTCTCACTGAAAATAGTGAATAATGATATAGAATGTGTCAAATTTTTGGGCGGAATATAGATCAGGTTCTAAAATGGAAGGTACACGTAAATGCAACATCCAAAAAACTTGCAAGCAATATTTTTCTATTATGTGTGCTATCACAATCGCTATTATCAGATTCATTGATAACCTACTACTATGCTCTATGCCAATAATTAATGAACTATGTAAGGGGTATATTGCTGATGCAAAGCGTATTTTCGCACTACAAAGGAGAGCGATAAGAATAAGAGATAACTATCTCTGTAGTAAGATAACTACAGAGATAACTATCTTCAGGTATTTAAGGAAAGAAAATCCTTACGTTTCTTTCACTACAGATGAAAGAAGCATTTATTTATTCTCATAAAACAAGAATCAGTGAACATTACACAGTGAAGTACATGACCATGACACTTGTAACAAGCACTGTATCAAGCCGGATCATCACTGCCTGACAAAAACGTTAAAAGGCCCAATCCCCATACCAGTGAGGCTGTATAACAGACTACCACCTGAGATCAAACAATTCCCAGAGCTTAACTTTCGGAAAGTAATAAGACTGGCTAAAAGCATGTGCCTTTTATTCCATAGAGGAATATTGGATTACTAATTTCGGCGTGGCGCTGTAGCCACTGTCTTATATACCAATTACATATTACATTTTTTAGTTCTTATCTGCAGATGTAATTTAGTTGTTTATTACTTACTTGTTTAGTATTAGTAACTTGTTTATTATTAGTATTTTTATTTCTTTGTTTTTTTTCTTTTTTCTTGCATTACTATTTCTATTATAATTACTATTAATATTATTCTTTCTAGTATTACTTCTTTTGTAAAACCTCTCTGTGTTATATACAGTATAAAACAAATATGGGTTTCTTACAAAAAGCTAGGGCCATATTTGGTAGACAATGTGCAACTCTGCTAAAAAGATAGTACGGCCTCAAGAGGAAGTCCGCATAAGTAAAAAATCAATAGTTATTACTTACTAATTGTAGAAGTCACATTTTACCTAAGAGTCAACCGTTAATTGTAGTACTAGGAAGGTTTCCAAACATATAGGGAGCGAAACGTAGAAAAAACAAACTTTTAACAGATAAAGCTAAAAGAAGAAAATTTGCATATGCAATAAAATGATTTTAGTTTTTCATTGATTTTATATAAACTTAAAGATATGAAAAACTTAAACTTAAAGGCCTCGTAATAATATTCCTTCCACAAAGTATTTCAAATTGATTAAATTCATAACATACCTCAAATAAATTTGAACCTTCTGCTTTTACAATTGCGGCTATCATAAAAATCGGAATACATAAAATAGAAACTGAAGTAATCACCCAGCCAATAGCTATTGCCCATGTAGGATACCTAAATAAAAATAAAAACATTCAGTATTCTAATAGAAAATTCCAATATAGTTAAAACATAATTTCCGTTTTTATTTAAATATATCAATAGTTTTTGTGTTTTTTTTTCGTTAAATTATTTGGAACACTGGATGAAAAAATGTGACAAGTAATTTGGTAATCACCAAACTGTGTTAAAAGCAACTTTAGTAACGGTAAGAGAAACAAGATTTACTGTCGTATAACATAAATCCTCGAAATTTTTGAAAAATTAAAATCCTAAAATGTCGTAGGCGTATCCGCCACTTCATCTTTCATTTATTGGAAGTCAGAAGTTTACGATATACCTAGATCATAAAGCAAATGTTGATTTAGTCTAGTGTAGCAATTATTGAGCCCAACAGTAGACAGTTGTAGACAACACGCTCAGTGTGTGTGGTAAATGACACTTAAAATAGCACACTTCGTCAAAATTTAATTAAGTAGCAAAGTCAAATTAATTAGAAAACTATCAAGAATTGCTCAAACGTGCCATAACAGTTGAGGAATTTGAACCCTCTAGCGAAATAAAGGCTCGATTATCCTAAAAGATATTTATTTCATAATAAGCTAATCAGTTTAGAGCTTTGGAAAAATAACCCAAACATTCTTCTCAAAATACCTTCTTCATTCAATGGAGGTTGGCTACAATTTCAGAAAATCTCATTCGGTAGTCTCAGTAATTTGAAACAGGGTGTGAGTGTCTGGGCCAGTCCAATCATCATTAACAGCTTAACAAGATCACATTTGTTACTAAGTATTATATGATATGGATAGGTGGTCTTTCTCTTTTTGATATTTACAAGTAATTCTCTTTCCCGTTGTGCCCTTCTCAATATTTCGTAATTGGTAGTATGTGGTGTCCATGGAACTTTGAGGAGTCTGCGTAAAGTTCACATTTCGCTTCTATTTTGTTCATTGTATTTACTTTCAACGTCCACACCTCACACAAAGTGTATGTAACATTTCACGAATCGATATCTTAAATTAAAACTAAGCGAGGCATCACATAGCAATTGCTTCATGCCACTAAATGTGCGTCTTGTTTGCTTTATTATGGATCGTATTTCAAGGTCAGGATTCAAGTTACAATTTATCCAAGTTCCCAGGTATTTAAAAATCTCAACCACTTCAATTCTTTTAGCATTTATTGTTATGTTTGGTGAAGGTTCTTGTGATTTGCTTACAATCATTATTTTGGTCTTACTTTTATTTTGAAGCCTAGTTTATCACCTACAATGGATAGCAACTGTTGAAGTGCATTTGGGGTATCTGCAATGATAACGGTGTCACCTGCATAGCGCAGATTGTTGATAATCTATTCGTTAACTTTAATACAATCTGTTTCCTCTTACAAGGCTTCTGTGAAGATATATTCTTCCAACTTAAAGAAGCGCGATAAAACACCCTTGCGATACTCCTCGTTTGATGCTCACTGGAATCAGTTCCTCATATTTTTCTCTCAACCAGGATTGTTTGGTATTATTGCTCTCCGTATTCTTGTGTTTATTTCTTTATACTTCTGAATGTTTCAGTTTATATATGTTCTCCGTTCTTCCATCATATCACCTATATCCGGCGTCACCCAACTTTTCCTGTTCGTTTTCTGCTTGGGCGCTATTTCTTCCTTATCAATCTTCTTCAAGCCGTGTTGTAAAAGCTCCCATTGTATCTGCACAGTTGTGCAGTTTTCTATTCCCAATTTTTGAATCTCATCATTAATCCTCTTTTTGATCTTTTCCTGTGTCTATGGGTCTTTAGTTGTGTGATGTCCTTTCTGGCTGTTACTTTTCTTAAGTTTCTTCATTTTGCTCGTATATTCCCTAATACAGGATTATGATTCGAGCACACATCAGTTCCTGGGTACGTTTTAACTCATACATTAAATCATGATATATTTTAACTCGTCCTTAATACAGGTTTTTTGTGAAGCCACCATATTCGCCAGACGTGAATCCTTCCATTTTATAATGTTCCTGAAGATGAAGGTGACAATATTTTAATGATTGGAAACAACGCTTCGTATAGTTTATTGATAGCTGATAAGGTTTACTTAGAAGGGGAAAATATTTGTGTAGGTGAATAAGCACTACTTTTTAATTAAATAGAATTCTCGTTATGTGTTAGTCACATCTTTGATAAACTATTTCATATAAAAACTACCTGTATTTTCCGTTGTTGTATGTGGGCTTATCGTAATCAATAACGTAGAAAATCCACACGGAGATGATAAGTAAAGGTGTCGCACTAATCCAGCAAAGTTTCAAATAAATGCTTGGCGAACGGCCTGTCATATCTTTGATATTTCTGCTTAAGCGCCATGCTCCGTATATCCACGCCACAGCCATTATTTCGATAAAAGCCAAAAACATGATAGATATTGAAGCCGCATAATGATCGATCAGTAGAAAGAAGTATATACCACCCTAAAACCATATTATATACGAGAAATAAAAGTTAAAAATCTGCCATATAAACAAATACAGTTCGGCCATATTATACAAACAAGACTAAATTTAAATGTTTAAAAAAATAAACAAAATCAAAATAAATGATTGAAAATGAGAAATTAAATTAAAAAACGAATTATTACCAGTATGGTAAGCGAAACAACATAAAAATCACTCTTTATTCACTTTTGTACTTTACTTACAAAAGTGAGTTCTAACATCATTTTATTAATTATTTTCGTTCCTTCCTACTCCTCTCCCAAACATGCCATACAATCTCAGCTAATATAATTTTTTCCTCTTATCTCATATGGTCCGACAATTGGTATTTTTTAATTATTTTTTTCTTCATTTTCATATATAAACCTTGCAATCTTATTTTTCTCTTTCATATTTTTATCCGACTAGTTTTTAATGTACGAGACTTTTCTTCTACCTCAGTTATTAGGTGCATTCCTTCTTCCATCTCTTCATTCCACATTGCAATTGACCATCCTACCCTCTCATAAGCTTTTCTTCTTCCAGTCATTATAATCTGTCCTTTTTCTTACTTTAGTTTGCTGGGCAAAATATGCTCTTATCTTTATCTTATCAATCGACACATTATCATTGATGGGACCTACGTTCCACCACATTCTCCAAGATGTACACCAATCACTACAAAAGTGTCGAACAACTCATAGTAAAAACTCCATCTGCTTTTGTAATTTTATTTGGTAACTACAACCTTCCGGAGTCTATACGGAACGATTGAAGCATTACTGCAAATTGCCTTAACACTCCAGTGCAATTGTTATAACCAATATTTCCCGTTACATATTTTGTCCTCAAATAAACAATATACTACCAACCGTAGAAACATTCCTCAAAATCTAGTTTTCAGTAATATCTATTACTTTAAGTTCATACTATCTATTCTGACAGTTATCCCATCAGACAGTACTGATCACGTAGGAGCCCACTCTTTAAAAAAATTTATTATGGTAGGTACAATAAATTTGTATTTAGGATCTATGAAATGGAAGGAGTTTTTTAATAATAAGTATATAAATTAAGCTTTTGTATAAATTAGGATTTGTTTTGGCCACTAGCAAACAGGTGGCCAAAACAAATCGTGATATATAAGTTGCCTATCTAAATAGATACGGAAAACAAATACATATTAAAAATTATTTGTGTCCGTTAGCTCAATTGGAAGATCAATGGTCCGGCAATTGAGAGGTCCGGGTTCGAGTTCCGGACTGGGTAAACATTTTTTCGTGGCACAAGTAATAAGAAATATTAATTTCATAATTTACTCTATCCAATAATGCCCCAGCGTGGAGGCTCAACCACGAAACATCAAATATTCAATTAAACATGCGACCGCCAGCAAAGCGGAAAAGAAATTAATATAAGCAATTAAGGAGGAAAAGAAATTAACGAGGCTCCATCTACCCGATGACAAATGAATCGTTCGACGGTAGCAAACAGGTGGCCAAACAAATCCTGATATATAAGTTGCCTATCTTAATAGATACGAAAAACAAATACATATTAAAAATTATTTGTGTCTTCGAATAAGTGCCCGTTAGCTCAATTTGAAAAGCAATCGACCGGCAAGCGAGAGTCACGGGTTCGAGTGTCGGACGGGGTAAACATTTTTTTGAGGCACAAGTAATAAGAAATATTAATTTCATAATTTACTCTATCAAATAATGCCAGCATGGAGTTTTAACCACGAAACATCAAATATTCAATTAAACATGCTACCGCCAGCAAAGCGGAAAAGAAATTAATAAAAACATCTAGGAGGCTCCATCTACCTGATGACGAATGAATCGATCGACGGAAGCAAACAGGTGGCCAAAACAAATCCTCATATATAAGTTGCCTATCTTAATAGGTACGGAAAACAAATACATATTAAAAATTATTTGTGTCTTCGAATAAGTTCAATTGGAAGAGCTATCGACCGACAATCGCGATGTCCGGGTTCGAGTCCCAGACAGGGTAAACATTTTTTCGAGACACAAGTAATAAGAAATGTTAATTTCATAAATATTCTCATTTTATTTAGATGAATTTCGATGGGTGCATGATCTACCATACCATGTACTTTGTGTCATTTCTAAATCTATTTCCACAGAGTCTCAGAACACCTGTAAATGGAAGAACTTTTGTTTTGACATATTCTATTTGCGTTTTCTTTTATTTTTATTTGTTGATATCATATATTTATTTTTATTTATTTGTAAATATATCAATATTGTGTCGTCTGCATACATATAGTAACTACCTTGAATATTTAGTTTTTTTAATCCTGAGCGTATAATAACACAATATAATAAATACAATATAGGTCCCAATATCATACCTTGGGGAACTCCTATTCTAGTGTTTTCCATTTCACTTTTAACTCCATTTACCTTTGTGTATTGTTTTCTGTCGTCCAAATAGGAATTAAATAAACTATAAGCTCTACCCCAAATTCCTTCTGTATACTCTAGTATTGCGGAATGTTTTCTACTGTTCTTTTGATAGCCATATTGTTTTAGGTCAAATCCTATTGTCTTTTCATAAAATCTACTAGCCCTTTGCTGTTATTTTAGCAAACATTGAAAGTAAGGATATCGGCCTATCATTTTTCAATTCATTTATGTTTGCTTCTTTAAATATTGGTATAACTTCTGTTATTTTTAATTCTTCTGGAAAGTCTCGTTTTTCTATAGTTTCATTAACAAATTTAGTCACTAGTGGGGATGTTATTGTTTTATTTATATTAATAATATCGAAATAAATTTTAATAACGCCCATCTACATTTTGGAGATTCATTAAAATGTTATAACAAATAAACAAGAAGTCGGAAAATCATGGTTTCCGAATTTAAAAACATCGAGAGTTCAGACACACTATTAATGATTTAATTTGCTGCATTACCTGTGTAACATTCGGTAATCCACAAAGAAACGAGACTATGCATATTACAAATACTAGTATTTCATGGCACATAAGTTTCTTTTTAATCCAGACTGGAAACCCATCTTGAATCGAAGTTACAACCACTTCAACAATAGCGAACTAAAATACAAACAAAATAAATTTCATTAGAAACTATGGAAACAATTTAGCAAAACATAATTAATAGGTGAATAATTAATCTTTTCGAATACATTAATAATAAAATTTTTGAATAACATGATTCATAATGCACTAATTTAAGTCAATATCTACGCACCGAATCAATTGATTTCTTCTTCCAGTTACTAGTTTCGGAATAAAGATCCCATTCTCAAACCATAAAAGCGTAAAGTCAAAACAAAAGTTTACCGGAAAGCCATGTGAGAATAGAACACTTTTTACGGATATAAACCCGTATACTGTTACGACTTTACGCGAGATAGCGTTTGAGAATGAAATTTTTATTCCGAAACAAAAAATCAAATGATTCAGTACGTGAATATTATCTTAAATCAATAGTAAAAGTATAAGGGAATTTTCTTGCAAAATCAATAAAATAAAATTTTATTTATGTCCAAACAATGTTCTAATACATATTTTTAATTTTATTTATTTATAAGCACAAATAACAATTATGTTACATTGATTAGTTAAGTTAATCCATTGTTCCAAGCACTTATTGATTACATGTAATATCCAATTAGCTTAAAGAAGCCAGGAAGGGTAAATGCGCATGTCTGGCATAGATGTCTAGCCGTCCTCAGTACCCTCTTCTTCAGAAGATCCATGTCTAACGACTTTGAGCTCTGCACCAAGCCTGGCCTGTTTAAACTATTTTTAAAATCTTTTATTAACGTTACATATGTAGCAATTACAAAGTTACAAAGTAACGTTAATAGAAGATTACACATCTAACGTTAATAGAAGATTTTAAAAACAGTTTAAACAGGCCAGGCGCGGTGTAGAACTCAAAGTCGTTAGACATTGATTTTCTGAAGAAGATGGCACTGAGGACGGCACACCTACGCTAGAACTGCGCATTTATTCTTCCTGGCGTTTTAAGTAATTGGGGTTACATGTCAACAATAGGTCGTTTGAAAATTGCTTAACTCAGCTAAGTAATAATAAATAGTTATTTACGTCTTTATGTAATACTATCATACTATAATACTATCATACTATCATGTAATACTTTCTTTGTACAATTTCCATTAGCGTGTGTTAAACTAATACTAGATATG
>WYDF02258242.1:0-19590 GCA_009867245.2 Adranes taylori
ATATTTGTTGATTTATTCTAATAAAGTTACAGTTGTACTTGTATAGTTATTTCGCCAATACGGTGGTTTTAATCTTTGCAAGTTCTCCTAAGATTTGATAACGTATTTCACGTAGTCATTCTTTGTATTTATTGATTTACATTGTCGCGTAACGTAACGAAAAATGTAGAGCAGAAATTAAACAAATATAGATAATTGGGAACCATGTAGTTTTCAAAGGAATGTGAAAAAAATAAAGAATTTGATATATCTCTGGTAACCCTAAATTACAAGCTTACTTATAACGAGCAATTACATGGGAAACTTTTCAAGTAGATATTTTGATTCAAGAGATTGAAGTGTCTAGCCTAACTGACTAGCGGTAAATACATTGCGGGAAAAAGAGGTGTTTAGGATATATAAGATATAGTTGCCACTAGAATTATGAACAATTGAATTGAGACATTGGGACAACAGTTGAATTGAGATTTTAAAATATAGTTCAGTCTTCGACTACAATTGATACCAGAATGTAAGTTTAAATATTGATTATGTATTGATTTAATAAGATGGTTAACTTATAACCAATTTCATAATTTTAAAACCATATATTATAATAATAATTTTTATTGTAATCTAACAGTTCTTAAAGTTACAAGGGTTATTATGTTAATCACATTAAATTTGTATTTGTTACCCTTCAATTTATTTAAGTATAACTATGTTTGTAAAGTAATGAAAACAATAATTTTAATTAAATCTAACTTCTGTCAAATTGTTGGTAATTATTTACTTCCCGAGTACCGTGAGTTTTATTTTATATATGAAATAACTAATTGAGCTCTATCTCTGAGCATCATCAGTCACCACCCGAGTGCGGTGTGACAATATTTTATTTAAAGTGATTAATTATTTTAATATTTTTTTAAATAATATTGTTAAGGTATCTTTTAATATTTCAAATTTTCCTTAATTAATCAAATAACGTATGAAACTAATCAATTCAATGATTCAATTGGATAACTAAATCAAACTAAGTATTTTTTACGGGTAATATTTTTAAATCAAATTAAGTTCTCTCTCAGGGAGCCACAACTGAAGTAAACAAAGGTTTTATATTAATACGTATCTATAAATACATATTAAAATTTTGTGTGTCTTAGAATAAGTGCCCGTTAGATGAATTGTAAGCGCAATCGATCGGCAATCGAGAGGTCCGGGTTCGAGTCCCGGACGTGGTAAACATTTTTTCGAGACTCAAATAATAAGAACTATTAATTTCATAATTTACCCTATTAAATAATGCGAGCGTGGACGTTTAACTTTAACCTCGAAACATCAAATATTCAATAATTATTTAGTTAGCATTGTTGAGTTACATTCTCTGGAGAAATTATCAAAAAACAGTTAACGTCCACAAGTTTTTGGCGTAAGTATATAAATCATTAATTTCAAGGAACATTACGGTTTATATTAATAATATAACTCAACCTAATTATTTTATAATGATATGTCGTGCGTAAGAATTATATAAATCATTGATATTCCAATGGGTGGGATTGCAGGTAAAATGTTTTAATTTGAAAAGGAATATCATACAAAGGAACCTTATAGTAGTGTTGAGCTTTTATTCGATTACAATAAATTAGGCTTCGTGGACGTGAGAATCGATTTATATATACCATAAATTTCAAAGACATTTTCAGGATCCGATATATAAAGCTATGCTGTCTTTCGTTTCGATACTCATCGGTTCGCTAGATTTCAACATTTGCCGTTGAAATAGATGAGATTGGGGTTAGCGTTAGATGATATTAGAATAAAGCGAATTATAAGACGAAATTGGTGTTTGGTTTTATAATTAATATTTTACAGATCCTATCATACTTGCCGCGGGCTTCTTACTGAGCGATTCATCCCATGCTTCATAGACTGGCAATAAAACTTTTACCGTACTCTATGCATATCAAAGGATAATCTGTTTACTAATGATAATATTATTTCTTCCGCCAGATAAAAACAAAGCTGATGACGTAAATCATACAATTTATACGTAGTGGAGGGGTCCGCTGATAGGTAATAATTAATAGATAGCAAATTGATTTAATTGACATTAAATTAATAATAAATGAAAGCGTGCTGTGCGATATTGCACTAGCATGTGTGAGAAACGCAGATATCGGTTAATAATGCATCCATGGTGGCCAAAAGTAATTTTGATATGTAAAAGAAAGGTACTTAGGTGAGAAACTGAAGTGAGAACAAACCAGGTGGATTTAACTATGACGAGCTGTGCTATGAAACGGAGTAAGCGAATCAGTTTTTGGAACATTAGAATCATGTTGGAAGCAGGCAAACTAGCACAGGTGGAGAATTAATGAAGAACTACAAACAAGATATTCTAGGATTAAGTGAAACAAGATCGGAAGGATTCTAGGAAACGACGACGTCCTACAACAACTTCCTCCTGTACTCAGGAAGAGAAGAAGGGGCATATGACTTCGAAGGTGTAGGCATTCTTCTGAACAAGAAGTCACGATCAAGCCTTATGGACTGGAAGCCGATCTCTGAGCGTATCATTACAGCCAGATTCCGATGTGCAGTGAGTAATATATCGGTGGTGCAATGCTACGCCTCAACTGATTAAGCTGAACAACCAGTGAAAGATACCTTCTACGAACAACTGAACGAAGTTCTTGAGACATTGAAAAAGAAGGACATAAAGATTCTTCTAGGTGACCTGAATGCTAAGGTGGGAGCTGGCAAGGAGGGTGAAGGAAGAACGATTAGGCAACATGGAAGAAACGACAACGGTGAAAGGCTAGTAAAAATCTGCCAATACCAGGACATGGTTGTCGGAGGAACCATCTTCCCTCATAAAACAAAACATGCCATAAGGTGAGTTGGGTTTGGCCCAACGGCAAAGTACAAAACCAAATTGACCACTGCGCTATCAGCACAATGTGGAGAAGCTTACATTTGGATGTTAAAAACAAAAGAAGGGCAAACGTTGAGAGAAACCATCACCTAATGGCAGCAACCATGAGAATCAGAATTGCAACTTCCAAGAAGAGAAAACGAAGAGGACATAGAAGGTATAATGTAAGAAAGCTTAGCAAGCGCAGACACCCATGAAAGATTAAATTTAGAACTTAAAAACAGATTCCTAGCACTATAAAGAGAACACGAGGAACAGCTGGATGTAGAAGACCAGTGGAGCCAATTCAAGCAAGCCATGAGCGAGACGTGTGCTTCAGTACTAGGATACAGGAAAAGAACGTGGATCATGGATGGCTGAAAGAACTATATTATAGAAAGAAGCTAAGATGAGACTACAACAGGGACACGAAATATCAGCCACAACCTCACAGCGCAAAGGCAGACTACAGATTACTTAACAGAGAAGTCAAACGAAGTGCAAGGAGAGATAGGAGAAGACTAGTGGAAGAGACGGCTGACAATGCAGAACAAAATGTAAGACAAGGAACTGACAGAGAATTATACAAGATCACCAAACAGCTGTATAAAAGAAAGCTAAGCCACAGGTAACCAATAAAAGATATACTACTTAAAAGAGAAGTTAATTGAAGAGCAAGGAGAGATAGGAGAGGACTCGTGGAAGAGATGGTTGAAACTGTGGAAGAAAATCTAAGACAGAGAAATGACAACGAATTGTACAGGATCAATCAAACAACTGTATAAAAGACATTTAAACCAGAGGAAACCAATAAAAGATACACAAGGAAACCTTTTAATGAACACCACAGAGCAGCTTAAATGATAGGGTAAATTCTTCATTGAACTACTGAACCGACCCACTGTAGTGAGCCAAAACCAACAGGAAGAGAACCAAAATGTAAAGCCGCTAAAGGTAGTGGCAGAGGTGGTGGCAGCAATCTAGAAGTGCAAAAATGGCGAAGCCGATATTGACAACATATCTACACAAGCACTTAAGAGCGACGGTAACCTGGTAGCAGAAATGATTCTCCATCTGCTAAACCAAGTGTGGAACACGAAATACCAACTGATTGGAAAAATGGGGTGCTCGTCAAACTACACAAGGAAATCTCACCGAATGCAACAACTGGAGAGGTATTACGCTTCTATTTAAGCCAAGTAAAATATGCGCTTCTATCTATACCTGATACGAATTCTAGTAAATAGTATCAGGAAAGCACTAGATGGAAGATTAAGAAAGGAGCAGGTTGCATTCATAGAGAGCAGATGCTGTACAGACCAAATCAACAATCATAGTGGAGCAAATGCTTAAATATCAGTTGCCCCTATATCTGACGTTTGTCCATTTTGAAAAGGCCGTTGACAACATAGACCGAAATAGTTTATGGTCAGCGCTAAACAATTCTCGAGTCCCAGAATAAATAGCACGTTTAATTAAGGCAATGCACATTGGATACAAGGGACAAGTGCTTCCCGAGGAAAAACTTTGGTGCATTTGATATAAAAACTGGAGTAAAGCAAGACTGTTTTCTCTCACCTATTCCATTGATAATAGTGCTGGCCTAAAATGCGGAAAGTAGTGACTGACGGAGCTAAGGGAATCAATTGGGGATTTACAGAGGGATTCGAAAATCTGAACTTGGTGGATTATATCTGCATCCTGAGACAGATGCACCGAGATATGCAGACCAAACTGGACACTTTATAAACTGCAGCAGCCTGAATTGGCCTCAGGATCAACAGACCAAAGACAAAAGGGCTATGAGTTAACCCCACCAAAAATGACCCAATCCTCCTGCACGGAAAACTATTCAAAGAGTCGAAACCTTCTGCTATCTACGTAGCGTAATTTCAATTTCTGTGGGAGCAAATAAAGGTATTACCCATCTAATAAAGAAGTAGAAAGTAGGTTTCGCCCAGCTGCGCCCTACATGGAGGTCCAAAGAAATATCATTAAAAACAAAATTGCGGTTGCTGGAGTAGAATGTAAAATCAATATTCTTCTACGGGTGTGAGATGTGGAAGATTAAATCAATATATATGAGCAATATTGAACCGATTTTTGAGGATGGTCCTAGGAATTCGATGGCCGAACGTAAGCTCCAATAAAGAACTAAGGAGATGCTCAATGCGGTCTCCCCATAAAAAGGAGAATATGGCGCTGGATTTGCCACACACTACGGCGGGATCCTAAACACATTCCGAAACACGTCCTTGACTGGAAACAGGTCCTTGATACGATCTTCTTCCTCCCTTAAGTGATTCGGGTACGTGGATATGCTATAGTGGCCCAACAATTATCAGCTGACCTGCATAACCGCCCTGCGTCACTATTATTATTATTATTATCTTTGAATGCAGCAATGAGTACAACTCTGCTTTTATGACATCAATTATTTACAGTTGCTTTATTTATTTATTTATTTTCAATTGCTTAATTGAATTCCCTATAAACACTTTGATCCGACAAACCCTATAATTTATATCAATTAGACGTAAAACCTGTTTTAGAAAACTTCAAAGAAATTAAATGAAAATTGCATTGAGCGAACTTTTAATTGATTTCTATGTTTAAGGATTTCTCAATGTCTCTTTTTTGCCTTGCCAGCATTCCAACTAGAACGCTTTGGACGGATTATTTGGAATTATCCGTGAAATTTTAATTAGTTTACATTCAGGAAACCAGACCTGGGGATAAAATTTAATAAGTTGAATTTTGTCGAAATGTGTTTTCATGCTTTGGTAATGATTGTTTATTGTTTAAAGTTATATCTTTGTGAGGCATCTAATTTTTGGAGACGTTAAACTAAGAGTTATGTAAACGTGATTGATTTCTTTGAAATTTTGATAATGTACTTATTAAATAAATAAATTTGGGAAGTTATCCTACCTGTAGCAACATATATGTCTTGTACTATGATTGTTAGGGGTTAGAACAGAATGTTATATCGCCGTAATTTAGTTTAATGAACTTTATGAATATGGATTGTTTTGTGATATGGTTCCATAAGGATTTTCTGTAATGCTAAGAGTTTCAGTTAAAACTTACGTAGAGTGTCTGCAAGTATAAATTCGTAAGTGTCTGTTCCTATAAACTTGTAATTCGCAGATTTTTGTGTCGATTTATGACGTGTGCGAGATTTGGATCCACCATTAAACTAACGAAACTAAAAGGAATAGACAAAGAATGGAGAACGTGCGCCAAAGAAGACGATGCCCCTTTTGTTTTCAGGAAACATTATGAACACTTGACCAGGATTACTCACGAATACAGTACCGTTCCACAAACCAAAGCCATCGACGATGAAATCAGCAATTGAAATAGCATTGAATGGGCCAAATTTCATTTTACTTTAAGAAGTCCTATGTTCTAAATGGGATGAAAACTTTGGACAAATACGTTGAGTTGTGAGAGAAAGGCGACTTTCGCGAAACAATTTTCTGGCATTTTAACCACACTGATCAAATTTTCGATACATAAAAACTAAAAATTAACGAATATTTTCGGACACTTTTTTTTGTTTTAAGTAGGGAGTGGAGAAACCTTCAAAAGGCGGCGGAGGATGCCCATGTATCCAACAGTATAGGATTTCTACCGCACTAAAACTCCACTCTCTAATGGGCTTTATATATAGTTAGGGAGATTGGAGAGTTTATTTGAAGGAGGATTTAGGATTTATCATGCTCTTCAACCTGGAACTGGTAATAAGTGGAATGCTTTTAGAATTATGATAAGCTGACTGCTTGCAGATAAGATAGACGCTATAGCATTTGCTTTACAGCCAAGGGAACCTGCAAACACCTTGACAAAAATCATAGCATGTTGAACTGATGAGGAGGTTCGGTTTAGTGACATGAGATGACTTGCTGGTGGTCTTGTGTAATTATAATTGTACTTGCTTGGCTGCGCAAGTGGGTGTTTGTTGACCTGAAATTGAAAATAAGGATGTTGTACAAGGGAGTATTTGTTTTTTTGTCATTCTGCTTTTTCTTATAATATAGGCTTAGGAATCATCTTAAGGACAGTGGAATTTATTCAAGGATATCTTAGAGATCCTTAGGAGGTTACTGCATAGTTTGCGTAATTCGAGCTGGTGGATGTGGTGGTGCTACGATGGTGACTGCTTTTCCAATGAGAACGAAGATTTTGGTAGGCTATTGTCTTGTTTTCTGCATCACGTCGAGTCGGATATTTAGACTGTAGAGATTTTAGACGATCTGTGATAGGCTCAGCAGAGCAGTGTTCATATAGTAGCGCACTCGGAAATTGAAAGTGTAACCTGTGAATTTTTCGAAGTATTCTTCGTTCACACGTAGTAGCTTTGTGCGCTTGCGCATTAGAAAGTGTGGAATATAGAACAGCTCTACAGTCTATCAGTGGCCTAATATTGGTTTTGTAAGTGTGATGCAGAGTTTTTGGATGGCAGTTTCTATAGCGCCCTCTGAGTGTGGAGATCAGGTTAACGCGTTTGCGTACCTGGAAAGAGTCTAGTTTAGAATTCTTGTTAAAAGTTCTCGTAAACAAGACACCAGGTTTCGTTTTTTAACGGAATGGGTTCGTTTCAGAGTCGGAGTTTTATTTGGGCGAATTTTTGATGTTTCTTTTTGGCATGGTTGGGATGCTGAATGAAGATGGATTGAGTTTTACTCGGATTAGGGGTGTTGCGCCATTTTTGCGGCCATTTTAAGAAATTGTCTAAATGTAACTCTGGATGACTGTTTGCAGTTTTCGCTTAGAAGGAATATGCCCAGTAAGCTGTGTCATC
Organism: Adranes taylori; assembly: GCA_009867245.2. Lineage (NCBI taxonomy): Eukaryota > Metazoa > Arthropoda > Insecta > Coleoptera > Staphylinidae > Adranes > Adranes taylori. Next base: position 7,704 of record WYDF02258242.1, read on the forward strand.
AGCATACAAAGCACTATGGTTATCTGGGGTGGTTGGGGGTTGGAGATCATAGCAGTACATGATGTACAAAAGAGGATCAAGGACAGACCCTTGTGATATGACAGTTTGAAGTTGTATGGATCTGGATAGAGTGTCTCTAATTTTAATTTGGGTGGTACGGTCCGGTAGATATGACTGGACTATTTTCAGCGTGTTAGGGTGAAGGGTACGAAGCTCGTGGAGTTTCCGAACTTGCCCAGCCTACCAGACAGAGTCAAAAGCATGAGAGATCTCACAATTAGACACAATTAGAAAATGAATATTAGGCGAACACTAATGGCATGAAACACATAAAGTGATTCATAGCAGATCCCCTCGAGAAAAATAAGAATTATTGAACCTAGGGAAGGAAAAAAGGAGAACAGTAGTAAATCTCATTATGGCACATAACTCTGAAGAGGAAACTGGACTTCTTAGAGGAGATATAAATGAGCCAAACAAGGGGGCACTATAGATTTTGATGCTCGCAGTACTAGAGCACTTTTTGTAACATAATAAAAAATTAAAATCAAATTGATATTACATAACTTTTACAAACAGCTTAGGAGCCATGTACTTCCCGTACAACACAGAATATTTTTACAACAATGAAAACATTTTCTAATTTTGTACTTCTCAAAAAGATTATAAAGACTAATAAGCTTCTAAAATGTTGCTAACATACTTCATGATTTATGAAAGTAAAATTTCTTTTCCATAATTTAATGCGACCATTAATAACACTAGCCTGCGATGGTTCTGTTTTTCAATTTTTGATGATTGATTCCAATGTATCCTTGTGCTCTGAATTCGAAAATAGCCTTAGTTTCGTTCCATCTCGTCAGAATTTTTGCAAATCGCAATTTGCCAAATGTAGTATATGTCGAAAAATAACACACAGATGAGACTTAATTACAGAGTGAAATAGGTTTCATCTAAAACGTATTTTGCGGCTTGTAATAGACGTAATATAATAGAATATGGACAATTAAAAACAGTGTCGACATATCTTTGGACCACCTATGCTCTGTTTCAGGGTTTTCCGTGCATGTGTTTTTCTGGGATCATTTCGGTGCAACATCCAGCAATAATCCGCCATCATTGTAGTATTCCATCTTCCTTGGTAACGCTTTTCCATTACTTTGATGTCCTGATGGAATCTCTTACCCATCTCTTCACTAACAGCCCCAGATTCACAGGAAAGTAGTCCAAATGTGAATGTAGGAAATGAACTTTCAAACTCATGGCACAGCCTAAATTTTGGTACTTTGCAGCATAGTCTCAACGATAGACTTGAAACTCAAATCCTTCTTGTTTTCCCAGAAACTTGGTTACTACGTCTTTAAAGGCAACCCAGGTTTCTTTTTCAGCAACTTACATTTATTTTTCAAAATCTACATCCTTGCACATCCTTGCAGAAGTTTAGACCGGTAAAGGCACCCTCTTTTAGTTTTGCGGTTGACAAGGCTAGTAATTTGTTACAAATTTACTGGAAATATTTATCATCTTTTGCTAAGGCTTTCACAAATTGCTTCATCAAGCATAATTTAATATGTAGAGGTTGAAGGAGAACTTTTATCGACTGGATGAGATGTTTTTGGACGTTAATCTTGTGGTTAATCTTTCTGTTTTCAATGATTTTTCCAGTCTCTGCTATCCCACTAACATAAAAAGCATGGAAACCCGCCTTGCTGTCCAAGGATCATTGATCAGAAAATTTAAAACCCCATTTGTGTGGCTTAAGAGGTAAGTAGTGCTTTAGGAATAGGAAATAACGGGACTTGCAGGATCACAGCAGGATTTTATGTAACCTGTCATGGTTAGGATCATTCACTGGCACCATTTTCTCGCTGTCATTGATGTGGAAAAATTGTCGTATCTTTTCAAAATTATTTAGACTTATACAGTTTCTAATAATTTCACTCCCAGCAACTGGAGCCCAATACGATCTGATATTTGGTGAATGTACCAAAGACATTTTAATGCAAAAACATTATAATGAATCTAATTATTACCGATACATTTTAAATGCTAATAGGACGCGTTATGCATTCTAATGTTAAACATTAATGCGTCCTATAATGTTTTATTATCAAGAAATATTAGTGACACTGAAAAATAAAAACTTCACTCGAAAGGTAAAATATTTCATAAAATACGAAAATCATGTATGTGCTAGAGGCTATTGCGAAAACAAAACTAATATCTAGGGCATCCAATATGCACAAATAATTATCTTTTAAATAATTTGACATTAAAAATTTCATAAAATTTGTAATAACCAGAAAACAAAAAGACAATTCAACTGCTCAGAAAAAATACACATGGTGCCTTCACCAAAATATCAGCGACAAAGGGCCGAATTAAATTTAAAAACTAATACCCTCGTTAAGATGTAAAGGGGTTACTGATGATAAGTCGAATTACAAGGAATTTTACAATAACAAAAAAAAACATGACTGTAATGTTGATTTTAGTCCTGATGATGGCTCTAAAACTAGAGTACCGAAACGTCCACTGATATAGACGAAAATCTAGTGTATATCCATTGTCCAATAAGCGAAAACTTTTAATTATTATTAATTATACTGGACGTGAACAATCACTGTTATAATTTATGATTAATTAAGAAAGTGTCATAATACACCTACTACTCTGCTGCCTATACAATATGCTGATGATACGTGCTATTACAATGTAAAATGTGTCCACTTGTGATACTGATAATTTGAAAATCTAAACTGCTTGTTCGCTTCTGGCTCAAATATCACGAGGTCATTATATTTATTTCAACGTCATGGTGCAATCATTTCGTTTTCGTAAAAACTGGTGATATCTGATATAGCCGCTAGGCCAACGATAATTCTTTGTAAAATTGTTTGTTACTCTCCTCAAAATTTTTTCCATCCTTTAATATTTTCATCTTAAGTAACTACGTCGCATGTTAGGTATGTCGGTGGATGATTATACATCTGACAACTTTTAGTTTCCCTAACTTCCGTATTAACAATTTTTCTTATCCAGAGTCCTTCATTACGTCATATGAAATAAAATACATAAGAAGTTTTCTTTCTAAAATATATTTCAAAATTATTTTATATAATTTTATAATAATGCATATATGTGTACCTGTGAAATAATTAATTTAAGAAACTTTATATAATTAAATTCAAAAAAACTTGATTTCGTGCATTCTATTAGAAACCAACTAGGTAGATTGTAAGAAATAGAAAAGGAAAACGAATACGAAAAGGAAATAAAAGATGTCAAGCTATCCGCAGACATATTTAAGGAAAAGAGGATGACCTTGTTGTTTCGTCACATCGAGACGCAATAGAGTCGAAATACAGTTGGCAGGATACGTATATAGGTTTGGTCAGGAATGGTGCGTGTTCTTTAATTCAAGAGCAACAGGAATAATAGTTATAGACATGCCAAGAGTTTTCTTCCCAAATTCCATTATCCGGATGGACTTTTAAAATCTTATATATCACCGATCCTTTTTCCTTTCTTGGCTCCGAGCTTACATTGTTTTACTCAACTATCTTATAAATGTATTTCTAGGTTGATAGGTTTGCCAGAAATTTGTATTGTAATTTATAATTCTAATAAACTGATATCTTAGTTAAAACATGAGTAATTGGATTTGGGTTCAGTGGCGTAACTAAGCGCTATGCGCCTTAGAGCTACCCTCGAATAGTGTGCTACTTAAGATATAAATTTTTTTTTCTTCATTTAAGCTCCGCAAAGTTTGTGATTAATTTGTGTTAATCGAAATGTTTTGTTTTGTCTCCTTCTATGGATGACGATAAGTAAGTTATAACATTGAATAATTTCTTTCAACCGCCGCATTGCTGATTGATAAAGTTGAAAAGAAGAAATAAGCTGCTTGAGGCTGGATAATCTCTTAACAGAAGTTTAGTCCTTTCTAAAATTATCGATATTTTGGATAGTTGCTGACCAAAGCTTTAAATGTTAAGATCTGGCTAATTAAATCCACTTTCAGGTCATTGGGTAATTCTACGAGTAATGATTTTGCGGCCTAAGATAACATCATTTTTGGCATAATTTATAAACTTTGGTGATACACTACTAAAGCATTCGACAATTTTTTGAACGTATTGAAATTTTTGTCCCATCTCACCTATGTTAATGCCCAGAATACGATTAAAGATTTCTATTCTAAATTTTGTATTGGTTGATCGAATTGTAATTCATTAAACATCTTCACACGCCTTAATCGTTTTTGGGGGAAATACTGTAGTAACGTTTCATTTCGCTGATAAATTGAGTGCTGCTTCTTTAATTCATTTTTCGTTGTTCCTTATCGTGCTTAGTTCTTCAATTAGCACTCTTCAATTTAGGCTCTCGTTCTTCAACAATCGTTTGGCAATCGTACTTCAATTTTGGCTTGTAAACCGTTGTATATTCCACCCATATTTGTTGCACCATCATAATTTTGTCCTATTGTTACTGGTTTTACAAAACTTAATAGCTTAGTCCAAGCAGGATCGTAATTTGTTTATAACTACTATACTGCTTTTTATATTTTTATTCTGTTTGTAACATAATTTGCTCTTGATGAGATGATGAGATTCAGGATTGGGTTAGGAATTCGTTTGTTCTAATTTTTATAATAAAGTACTTAATGCCTTGTATGATAGGCATGTTTAAATAGTTTGTTTATTGTTCTAGTATTTATAACTGTCAAAATATGACTCGAAGTGCGTGATATCTATTGCTAAGGCTTTCTTTATAATTGTTGAATTTTTAAAATATTTTCGAGTCCTATAATAAACGTAGTTCTTGTAGCACCTAGCTTCGTGACAGCTATCCTTCTCCATGAACTTTCAAAAAAGTCTTGCTCATAGTTTTTACATAATATAAACAGTAAAACCCTTCAGCAAATTAAGTTGGTTTTACTTAAGAATTTCAATAAGTTACTTTCAACAAGTAACAAGTGCAATTTATTTATTGACTTATTTAAAAAAATATTCGTTTAATTACTCAATTAAGACAATCCCTTCCCACATGACTTCCCAAATTTGTTCATGGTCCTTCGAACCTAATTTATTTTCAGTACCTCTGTCAAAAAAACACGAAGATAAGAATAATTAATTTGGTTTGAGCTTTATTATACAATAAGTAAACCAAGTGGATCCCTCAGTTTAGTCGAAAAAGGCTAAAGTCGGGAAGTGAAGAAAAAATAATTCAGCGGGAAAATAATAAGAGAGAAGCTGGAATAATTTTAATTTAAAAATAAGCCAATTCGAACTTCAACGATTCGAGTAAAAAATCAAAGTTGATAAGACAAATTGCTGTGGATGAAATAATAATGAAAAAAGCATTCAGTTAGAATTTACAACTCTATTTGGAAACACACCCCAGAAATAGCTACGGTTAAGTGAAGTAATTAAGTAAAGAAACAGGTTAAATAATTTAAATAACCAAAAGTTGTACGAATAGCTAAGCCTACGATCGTTCTTGTTTTTGAATTTATTTTGATTTTGAATAAAAAAATGTCATTAATAGAAATCAACGAAAAAGTATTTGCCCAACAAAACGTGGGCAAAGAATTAAATCAATTGCTACGTGCAAGAAGAAGGATTTATTGACACGTAAAACAAAACTACACGTTAAGAGAAAACACGAGTAGGTTGAGCAAATATGGCAATCAATTGTAAGACAACATTCATGCAAGAAGTGGAGGACTACGCGAATGAAATACATCGACGGAACAAAGGATAATGTACAACAATCTAAAGGACAATGTAGCAAAGGAATTTTTTGAAGAAACTGAAGATATAGAAAAACCTTATCAGATGATGTTGGAGTAGCACGCGCAAAAACTTAAAATAGAAGAACTATATGAAGAGTATGGGTTGGCCTAAAGAAAAGACAGAAAAGAAGCAGACGCTAAGGATAACTTGCATATGAAAGCGTATCTAAAGGAATTGGGAGCAGGAGTCGAGGATTTAACATCAAGTTTTCACGAAATCCTACAAAGAAAAAACGGTAACACAAATCGAGATTACGCTAGCTTACCAAATATAAACATATCGAAATTTTCTAGAAAATAAGAAAATTTCACTACGTTTCACGACATTTTCGGAAGAACGATTTACAAAAATCCCAGTTCTAATAAAGCGGAGAAGTTAATATAGCATAGAACACATCCGAGAATAATTATGCAATATGCTGGCAAATATTGAAGAAGTTAGCGTTTTATTCCTCGAGCGTCCACACTTCCACGATACTACAGTTGAATGTTTAAGAGCAATTCAGAGTTTAGGTATAGACACAACAGGATGGGGAGTGTTGTTAAGCAGGATAATAATGAGAAATTGGGATTCAACAAGAAACAAGCTATATGAGCAAATTTTGCAGAACTCTCATGATATCCCAATTTTTGAAGAAATAATGGAATTTATGATAAAGGAATTCCAGACATTGGAAATCGTAATGACAAAAAACTGTAGTATAATGGAAACAATAATTCATCTTTTAGATATGTATGGATAGGAATTAGTATAGTCGTGGCTTTGTTACTTGTCAAAGAGGACTGAGAAATCATGTTACATCGACATGCCTGATCACCACCGAGTAATCAACGAAATCAAGAAAGTCATCCTCCAATCGCTACAGTGATCTAACTTCAACCATTAGATACAGAAACAGCACTGACAGAGTATTTTTGTTCAGTCAAGTTGAACAGTACAAGCAAGGTCCAGCCATAGTACATTAGAAAAAAATACTAAAGAAAATCTTCATTTCTTATTCATTTCATTAAAACTTAATATTTAGCTGTTTTAAATAGCATAGCATATTTCGTCAATTTTAAGCATAACAATAAGTAACATAAATCGTAAAATCATTCATAGCACGTTAATACCATTTGATATATAATATGAACGTGACAAATCATATCAGATTTCAACAACAAATGCACGGTATAATATATTTTAAAATTTACTAATTTGTTGATACTAGCAGTGTGTAAATGATTTCCAGATTAAAACATATGACTTGACCTACTATTTAAAAATAACAAATTTCACATGAGCAACTTGTTTAAGATTTTTCTTTTGCTTTTAACTTTAATTTCTATGTAATATTTATTGCCACTTTTTCTATATAATTGTTGAATTTTGAAATTATTCTTGAGACTTATAGTAATAGTAATTTTTGTAACACCTAACTTCGTACAGCTACCTTTCTCCACACGAGCTTGATGAACTTAAAAAAAGAAAATTTCCTCATATTTTTTATATAATAAAATCAGTAATTCAGCAAATTAAGCTGCTTTCACATAAGTATTTCAATAAGAAAGAAGGGCAATTAATTTATTCATTTACTTTAAAAAGATTTTTAATCTATTATCATTATCTGCAAGCGGCTACAAATTTGGTAAAGTCGTATAACTACTCAATAAAGTCAACTAGGTTTCCCAAATTTGTTTATTACGATTTCATGATATTGAATTTTAATATTGTGGTTCCAAGTATATTCAACCAACCTATTAAAATATTTTTGTTTTTAATATATTAATTTATGTTTTCATTGCTCTCATGTATGCTCAGGTTTCTTTACCTATGTGTCGCCATAGTTTATCCTTTCTTATTGTATTGCTCTTAAATATTTTCATCTTCTTTGTATAAATTCCTTAAGGACAAAATATAATTCGATCCCAAAAGCGTTTTGTCTAGTCATTGTTGTTATTTATTTCCAAATTATTTAACAAGTAACAGCCAGAAGTCCAGGGACTTCCGAGTCCATTCAAAGGTCGGATATATGGAATCACCTTTTTTGTCCAGAATCTATTTATCCCATGGGATCAGTTTTCCTGTCACCTGTCTACAGTTTTTACTCTTAGTGTTATCGGTGTTTAATTTCTTTTATTGAGTACTTTCCTTTATGAGCAAATACAGTGTCGGTGAGGATCGCCCGCAGAGACAAAAGTTATGGCCATTAATTCCAAATTTTGTGCTTTGTCTTGTAGGGTGCGGACATTTTCAATTTGTGTTGGCTTCACCCATATCCTTGTGCATAGTATTATAAAATTTGAAGAACTACATAGATCATAGAGACTACAGGTTTTGGATGTAGGGCCTCGCTTTCATATCGTAGGGTATTCGGATTTTGACGTTTCAGTACAGTGAGACCAGAGTTGTCCATTCCTAACATTCCTACATTCCTAACAAATATGGAAAAAACTGGTTTTTAAATAAAAGAAATGAATTTGTTTCTTATTTTATATTTGCTTTAAATTAAACTATTTCTGAATATTGCAACTTTGAGTTGAATGATTTAGAAATTACTATACTTCTTTGTCCATCTTAGAGTCTACACAAAATGAATTTATTTATACAGTACATCCATAAAGTAACGCATAAATTCATTATTAGCTATATAAATATTACTATTAAAAATTCCCGAAATAGGTCGATTTTTTATTTTAATTTACTCTTTTTTTAGGTAGTGTATCACAATAATTGCATAACTACGTCATTCAATTAAATTTATTTATTACGTTAATTCTTCATTTATTTTGTACTTTTGCCCACCCTGTAACAATTTGAAGCAACGTATGATACATTATTGGAATCAGCTCAGCAAGTGAAATTCGGAAATCGAAGAAAATGGGGTGTTCCATTAAGAAAACTGGTGATGACGTCATCACACGAAGAGAGTTCATCCTGTATAGTAAATTATTATTTTCATAAACAGTAAATTAAAATCAGAAATCGATCTGTTTCGGGAATTTTTAATAGTAATGTTTCTTTAGCTAATAATGAATTTATGCGTTACTTTATGGACGCACTGTATATTGCAAACAAATATCTTTAATCATGTTATAACTAATTAAAACACACAACAAGTATCGCTATATAAAAAATTTGATAATATTTATCCCTAAGAATAATCTCTAAATATTTACAACTTAAATAATTAAAATGTGTCACACGTAAATGACGACCCTTTACCTATTAGTAGAGGGAAACGGCCGATTCTGACACTTTTACTCAGTAAAGCACGACGCATTCACCATTGTATAAAAATATTAGTGAATGCTATGGGGTCGATTCTCGGATACTTTTGCTCAGTAAGGTCCGAAGCATTCACATTCATTTTTCGATTACTTGTTTGATAGAATGTATGGAAATATTTTGGTGAATGCTTCGGGGTTGATTCTAGGACATATTTTGTTCATCGTTTATAGATATTTGTCTATCGCCGTCGTGAATCTAAAGAAACATTTTAAGGTTATATTTGATTATTAATATTATTTTTAGCGCTAGATGTCACGTTTCTAAAGTAACTATTTTTACGTTTGTAGTTACAATAGTAACTAGGTTTTGAAACTGAAGGTGGATATACACTTATATTCAAATAAGTCTATGCTACATAGAGTAGATGTTGCGCTATGTTGAATTGTTTTCTTTATTTAAAGAAATATTTGTTTGCAAAGAAAATCCTGTTTGGTGATATTGCCGGTAGGCTGTTTGGAATTAAGAATCTGATGTACAATTATTACGTGCAAGAATCTTTTTGATTAAGAAATCTGTTAAACCTTAAATAAACCTTAAGTTAAAAAATAAATAAAATAAAAACCACACTGATATGTAATACAGACAAGTTATACATAAAAATATAATTTAATTAGCAACATCACAAGCATAACAATAATGCCAATGAAATATTTGTACAGTTCTCATAAAAATAAATGCGACAGAGCTGTAAAGACTACAAAACTATAAAACAGAATGTTCTCAAAAGATTATTTTCAGACGTATACGAACTAAACGAGTTGCACTAATTTTATAAAGCAGCCAGTCGAGAATGCTTTCATGCGTATTTTACTGTAATATGAAAGCTTATCTGAGAATCAGAAAGACCGCAACGCAAATAGTGCATAGTGATTCCAATTTCATTCTGAATGCAATGGGCTTTGTTTAGCAGAATAACATTTGTTTTGAAGTTCAAAAATTAAACGTTTAAACTTTATGATGAAAGTCAGTGTTTGAGTGGGCTTGCTATGTTATAACTCATTGTTCATTTATTGAATGGTTTAAACGGATAGATGCTGTTGTGAATTTAGTTTACTACCATCTTTTTGCGTTTGTTAATATTTAATAAGTTAATATTTGCTTTGTTAAATACGCACGTTTAAAGTCAAATACTAGCTCTAAAATATCGCTAAAATATTGATACACAAAATTAACTTTTATTAGATCAATCATCTTACATATAATGGAACAAATCATATTTTATAACCCACTACTACTCTCTTGGATTTTCAACCAGCCAACAAGAAATTTTGCTTTAACTCTTCAAACCATGCATTTGTCTGTAGTCTATTTCAATCTAGGCATTTAACTGGAGAACAAGAAGAAACCTCTGGAGCAAGTTCTGGTGAAATGACAGACGAGGCAGTAATCCGTAACACAATTTCACTAATTTTGGTGTAGCAACAGCGGACGAATGAGAATAACAATTTCTCTTCAACAAATACTGTCGTTGTTTCATAAGATCGACATCAAAACTTGTCAACATCATAGGGTCAAAATATTAGTTTTGGGCATTTTAATAGAAATTTCTATTTCTCTCCTCATGTTATCTGTATAACTAGTTGATTAGTAAATTAAACTATTTTTCACCAACCAGCAGACTACAACCAGATTTGGAGAAGGAAAGCCTCCATTTTCTCTAAATCACAAATGTACCTTTTGACAAGCCTAAAATAATTGATAAGCCCATTAAATTGAAACATATGTCGAAAACCCAATTGATTAAGCAAGCAATTTAATTTATTGCTTCGTGAAGAAGAGTTTGTATAACCAAACTCTAGTGATCAAAGATAAACTTACAACATTTAGATGAAGATAAATTATACGAATCTTTATTAAAATTCAAATTCAAAGTTAATCCTTACGGTTTTGTTAAGATTTCTTAGCATCAGTCACTCACTGATATTTGCTCTTCCATTATTTTAATACTGGTGTTACCAACGAAAAGAAATTTGAGAGTCTTATTAATTTTGTTTGTGCATTTGCCTAGCGCCTTTGATTATGTTGAACATAAACTTCTTTTAAAGATGTACTGCTATGGAATCAGGGATAATTCACAGAACTGGTCTTCTTCTTACTTATCTAATAGAACACAACGTGTATTAATAGCGAAGGAAAAACTAATACTTCAACAAGCGAACGGTCTTGAGAGGTGTTCCGCAAGACTCGGTTCTCGGTTTAATACTGTGTTTAATTTTTAGTAATGACCTAGAGCAGTTTATTTCTCTGAGTTCCACAGTGACCAAAGTTGCTTCATATGCGAATGATTCAAACTTTATTGTATTGTGAAAGGACCTAGTAAATTTAGAGTATCACTTAGCTTGAGTCTGTGATCTCATTCTGGAATAGAATAGGCTGCATGGCTTAGGAATTAATGAGGATCAAATATGTTTTAAAACTGGAAAATCTATGCTTCCAAGTAATATTGAAATAGACTTAACACATTGCCTACAATTGAAAGACTGTTTGTGCGATTTTTGAAAGAAAACGCTCAAAAGGAATGCGATTGGAATGTGATCCTATTAGGGTTATCCAATTCCAATTAAGAAATTGATTAACAAATTTTAAATGGTAAAATGAAAACTAATGAATTTTATTAGTTAGTTCAATATTGTTTAATATTTGGATGTGAAGTTTATTACATGTGTTTCAATAAAATTTGGATCAAATGTTATAAATTTTATAAACATGCATGGAATGTAGTGAAAATAGATTCCTTTCTAACGTAATGCATCTAATAACGCAAATAGTTAATATAGATATTTTTTATTGTAAATAATTGGTAAAAATAGCCCTTATTA
>WYDF02258253.1:0-19588 GCA_009867245.2 Adranes taylori
CTTTGATCATAAAATAGATCTATAGTATGTTATCTAAAATGTTATATACGATGCTAAACCTTTTGTGGCGTCTAATTATATTTACATAATCAACATTACAATATAGATTAGTTCAGGTAGTACAGTAAGTATTATATTACTTCTTGTTTGTGTCTTTGATAAATAGTTTGTGATTTTTTGCTCTTCTATCTTTGATGAAGGACCGATGTTTTAAGAACAATAGTAAACGTAATATTGCAGATAAAGAAAACATGTCCTCAGCCAATGGCTCCACTATGAATAAATGAAAAGTTTGAAAATAGGATGACGGTTGAAGCGCCATTTAGAGGCTTATCATCGCAGCATGATTGGCAAATCTCGTGATTTTTTCAGAAAAATATAACAAAAAAATACATTTTTTAAGACTACATCAACACCAAATAACACTTTTTCAACGAAGCCTCATACCATCACAGAAGAAATTATTCTACCAGCTGTTGTAGATATAGTGACATCGTGGTAGGTGAGTCTGCTGTAAAGCTGCGTTTAACAGTGCCTTTGTACAATAACACAATTAGTCGGAAAGTACAACATATGGCGGAGGATATCAACGATCAATTAATTGAAAAAATTAAAGTAGAGGAGTTTGAATTGCAGGTAGATGAGACTACGGATAATACTAAGGTTGTTCATTTGATATGCTCTGTACGGTTTATTTAAGGGTAAGAATATTAAAGAAGAACTTCTGTTCCTGATATATTCATGTCTAAAAATAATTTGAATTAGCCGAAGTACGTTGGTTCTGATTTCTTCCATTTGATGCTGGGAGACCACTTTTAATAATAGTATTTTCTAGTTAAATTTGATCTTGATTTTTTCTATATATTGTTCTAAATCAATGATGGCGAACCTTTTTAGAAATGTTCGCCATCAATAAGTCAGTAAGTCACTTGGAAAGGGGGAGGAAATAATGGTTAAGACTACATTCTTTAGTTCTACATTTTAAAATCCTATAAAAACTTTACGGTTCTGTGTCTGTTTAATAAACGCAGGGGCCATTTAAAAAGCATGCGTCGCTCAGTGTCTGATCCGCGGGTCATAGGTTTGCCGTCACTGTTCTAAATCATACTTTATTAGCTACGAAGTTCGCCGATTTCCTTTACTAATCTTTTGTTTTTCTTGAATTTGTGGTTCGCAATTTTTGAATAATTTGTAATATTTTTGTTTCGATCATATTTAACAGCATCATTAAGTCCTCTTTGTCAGTCTCTTCACTCTCATCTAATTTGCATTTGCTATCATTTTACTTAAGTATTGATTTAGAAATTTCTTTCGCGTGCACGTTTGTGCATTTTTTATAAAACCAGGCTCTGCATTGTTCAATGCGATGCAATATTTATCCTTTTGACTTTAGCGCATTTTTACACTTCACGTACAAAATATTCTTTGACTTTTTGTCTGTATTCATTTCATTCATGAAATTCTTTGATTGGGAAGTACTTTCTGGAGATGACTGTCAACAAACGCGATTTTTCAAATGTGCCTGTGTATTTTGTTAACCATGGGATAGAGGTTAAGACAGGGTTGCCTCTAAGCGCTAGTTTATTCAACATCTATGTTTCTAATTTGGAAGAGGTGTTGAAGAGAGGTCAGGACAGCGGTGTGAATATAGGTGGTAAAATAATATAGTCACTGAGCTATGTGGGTGACATAGTGTATATGCTTAGCGGTAGGAAAGGAGTGAAAGAGTTAATAGGAAGGGTGAATAGATATATGGAAAAGAGGGGTATGGTAATGATTGTGAGCAAAATAAAAATGATAATGCGCGCGAGAAAAGAGAAAGGACGAATTTGAGTTAAATGGGTTAAAAATTGAAAATGTTAAGAAATATTAATATTTGGGATATATGTTGAGTAATGATGGGAGTGTGAGTGGACATGAGGGTATGGTAATAAAAAAGCGGGGGTGTCTGAGGAGGGATTAGCGAATGTATGCAAGGAAAAGTTCGGTCATTCAGTCATAATGAGAATGTTAATATTAAAGGTGTCCATAAGGAGTATATTGATGTATGTGGTACAGGTATGGGCGGTGAAATAGAGAAAGGAAATTGAGAGAATGAGGCTGAAATATTTGAAGAGAATATTGGAATTAGACAGATGTACACTACTGGATGTAGTACTGCAGGAGGTTATCGAACAGGAGGTATAAGAAGGGAGACTAGTGAAGAGAGTATATATATAGTGATATTAACAAACGCAAGAAATGGAGAGAATCTTCATCCAACTATCAGGAATATTTGGATGAAGAATCGTGGATGGTCGATGTACGAATGGTATAAAAGAGTTAATGAAAATAGGATGTGCGAGGAGACAATGGAGAAAAAGTTGATGGATGTAGAAGAGCAAAAACGAAGAGTGTGTATGAAGGAATGCATGTATAATAGAAAGAAAGATTAATTAAAAGTGATTGGAGGGATGGCGGAGTACTTATTGGAAGGAATTAGTATGAAGGAGAAAAAGAGGATTGCAAGATTTAGATGTGGAAATGAAGAAAGAATGAATAGATATTGGTTGATGGTTGATAAAAGGAAATGTAGATTGTGCAATGAGAAGGTAGACAGATAGGATTAGTGGATAAAAGAATGTGAGGAAATAAGGTTGAATGTAGCTCAAAAGAAGGAGGCACAAAATTAGAGAAGATGCATTAATGAAAGAGGACTGGGAAGGAAGACAATGGAAAAAATCATGCGAGAAATCGATCGAAGAAAGAAAGAGGTGAGGAGAACGAATATAGAGGAAGAGGGATAAAAATGACGAAAAGAGAATGTGGCAAATAGCAGAATAAACGGGGTAGAAAGAAAGAAAGAAGGAGAAAGAAGAAAACAAAGTAAGAAAAGAAAGAAACAGAAAACATTGTATTGGTCGTTAATAAGTTAATAAGTAGGGAAAAGGATAATGTACGGAAGGGAAGAGGAAGAAGAAGGATTAAAAATAGAGGGACGATAGAAACGGTTAATGGTTAGACGATGGAGAGGAGGATGTAAGGTTCAATTTCAGTTTATTATCAAGTTAGAGCTTTAGGTTAAGAATTTTATATTGGATTATTTTGTTTAAATATGTAGATGTTTGTATATAATTTAGATAGAGGTGTACTTATTATGGTTTGTTATGCGAAATAAAGGTTTTTGAAATGTATTTTACTCCCAATTTACTGGACCGATCGAAATGAAATTAAGTGGGAAGATAAATATTCTGTACAGATAGTGAAACACTTTTTATAATATATTTTCTAGATCAAAGATAGCGGTAATTGACCATTTTAAATTTATCCAAAAATTATTTTTTTTTCACCAGAAGGCTGTAGTTATACATACATTAAATTTCCACGCGTATCAAACGGAATTGGTCCCATTGCTCAATCTTGAAAAAAACGCGACGTTTAATCGTTGCAAATTTAAAACCTTTTGGCTGCGTCTCAGAAACTCTTCATGGAAACATGTAAAATTCATAATTTCAAATTGTTGAATAACAGCTTTAGAGCTCTTTTCATTTTACTTGAAACATTTGCCCTACAAAAAAAACTTTACATATTATATACAAGATTTTTTTTAGTTTACGGTTAACTTTTATTTAACTTTTTTTTTAGATTGATCCGATATTTTTGTATATGTATAGAATCTAGCACTATGAAAATTATATTATAAATACAATTTGTCAAATATACTACAGTACCTCTCGATTATCCGAGATAATTGGGACCGAGACAACCTCAGATATGGAACAACTCAGATAATACGGAAGTTAAGTAAAAACTCGTGAAAATGTACAAAATTGGTTTATTGTATGAAAAAAACATAAAATAAACATAATTCCAGATCTGTAAGCAAATATAAACATGAAACTATCTCTTGAAAAGGTCTTTAATTGTTAACCTCGGTCTTCTCTTAGATGATACAATATTACCAACGTTAAAGATAGAGTACGTCATCGGAATGTAATATTTTTGAAGTTATCTCGCCCATATCATCGTTTTCTTCTCTATCTTTAACGCTGTTTGCCATATCGATCATTTCCTCATCGGTAATCTTCATTGCACCAGTCACAAATGTCTTCGATATTGATTGGATTTTAAACAGGTAGCCCTGTTGAAGTAATTCGCTCAGTCTCCTGTTCTCGTACTTTTTTAGTGGGTCCATCTAAGCCAACTCCTTTTTCCATGACATTTGAATGGTGGTAGTTTCCACCTCGTCCCACGTTGAAGAAATCTAATATGCTACATCTTTTGATGTGACTTGCTTTTAAGCTTCCTAAACAGTCAATCCTTCGTCTAACTTTACAATCAACATCTGGAGCAGCCTTCACCTTTAATTTCTCTTCATCGTTTCTAGAACCCATTAATCTACGAGTTGTATAAACGTTTTCAAATTAGGGGGTAGGAATATAGCTTTAATATCATCACTGCATAGTTCTTTGGCATCTGTTTTGGCGCCGATTTTTTACAAAATTGCTTCAGTGGCAATTTTGAAAATTCTTTAAACAAGCAGTCACTAAAGGTCGTGCATCCAACCATGCACTTCCTCTGTTGCAGTATATTGTTGCCAGATAGTTGACTTTGATATTTATAAAGTCTCTTGGACTTTTAGACTTTGGAATAAGCATAGGCTTCAATTTCAAAGAACCAGAAACATTACAGGCAGCCAGAATTGTGACTCTCTTTACCTTTTTTTTAATCCAGGCGACCTGTTTTTTTCGGATTTTGCTGCTAATTTTACTTAAGGTAGAATTCGGAAGTAAAAAACCACTTTTGAAAATTTGATCTGAGATCAATCGTTGCTTGAAACGCTTTCTTCCATTTTAGACTGAAAGTCCGAAACTTCAGATGAGTCAGTTGACAGTTTTTCTCCACTATTGCTCAGCCGCCTTATGCCATATATCTTCTGCCACCCATCGCTTGCAGTGAATGTTTCCTCGCCGTTTTTAAAGTTCTGAGTGGAAATCAAGCTGAAAGCATTGGCCCATTCACAGGACTTCCCATTCCTCGAAGCTCTAAAAACCACAGAAGAAGTGCTTCAGACGTCTGCTCATAGTCGCCTATCTTCAAAGTCTTTTGACTGAAACCACTGCCTCCACTCACACTTTTGTTTAGAAAGTTTTCAATTTCTTTCCGTTTATATCTCCAATCCACAACAGTCCTATATTTCCTTCCAGTACTGTATAGTATTTCCAAACGTCAAGTCCGATTACATATCTCCGAACATATGAACGTATGTAGGAGAGGAGGGACAGGGGCGTGATGGCATGACCTTACAACTACCAGTAGAGATATCTAAGGCTCGACAGTGCTTGGAAAACGAATAAAGATCGCTTCTCACCGTAATTGTTCTGCTATTAAGAGCTTCATTTTTATTTTTTATCTTCCGATGTCTAGCTCGGTTAACCCAGAGACTCGATTAACCAGAACTCGGATAATCGAGAGTCTGCTGTAACAAGTAAGAAAAGTTATTTACTCTCTTAGTAATAATAGAATCTGATTGTTCTAGCAGAAGAGAATTGAAAATTAAATACACAAGAATTTATAAAATTGTAAAACTATTTGCAAATTTTAGACTCTAATATATACTCTAATCAAAAATTTTTTAAGCGTAAACGCAAGAAGTATCTAAATAAATTATAGCAACAACTTTCATATTATCTTAAAGCGGTCACGTATAAGGAACTAGTTGCTTTTTATTTATTTTTGAGGCTCTACGAACGAAGACAATTTGATGGTACTTCAGTAGTAAAGCCTCCTTAATTGCCTTTTATTGCCGTCCTTTATAAACGTAGTTTTCGTTGAGCATGCTAAGAGAAAATTAACGTATCGAATGTTTGTTTGGAATCGATATATACTACGAGTAACATCTTCATATAAGTGTTATAGTATTTTTTTATTGTGTTATACTTCTGTTTTTATATGTCGCATTTTGCTATGCCTTTAATTTCTTTCAAATTTTGAATGTCTGACTAAATAGTCATACGAAATGATCCTACCAACTTTGAGCATAAAATATTCGGTTGGGCCACTTTTCTTCATGGGAATTAGGAGATATGTGATTCGATTTTCATTCTGATTGCTCATCATATTGTCACGTTTTTTTTTTGGGTGATGATTTTATGAACAACATGATTGGCAAGAGAGTATCCTTTTAAAGAGGCACGTAGCGATACTCTCCTAGCCTACCGAGTCCTTCCGTACAATAACTATAAAACGCTATTCACTTTTATAGCAACTTGAATTTAGCTACTACGGAATTATGTTATAATCCCTAGATTCCCATTACATTTTAAAATGAAACGCTAGACTTTGCCATTGGTAGGGCTACGAGTCTTTTTAACTGTACTAGATCAAACATAAATTAAACTCTGCGCAACCGTATCAACAACTAAACGTCTTTCTTAGTCAAAACTATTTGAATAAAACGGATACATAATCTTAGCAACAAAATGAGTACAACCAAATAAAATTATAATTTTTCATACATTCCATATAAATAACGCCCCATACAAATAATAAAATAAAATAATATTTGAATTCAATTGCTATGTGCAAAACATGGCGCTCAAGTTTTATCGAATAAATTCCCCAATTATTTCTAAAAAATTTCTACTTACAGGTTTTGTCATTCCTACCATCACAAACTTATAAAATTACGCAAGGTGGCCTTATAAATTCATTTCAATTTATCTCAATAAATAAACTTGTTGCCAACTTCTTATTACCGACTATTCATTCCAGTGAGAGCTGTGTGTCTTTTATTACTTTCTTTGACTAGCAAACTTCCTACCAAGATTCCGATTGATACCTTCCATTACTTTACCCCTTTTTATGTTAAGCTCCATTCATCTAATATGTTAATCTGTAACATACTTTCTCATAATTACTGTCACCATGATTAATCCACATCCAATCAGATAAGTTTTCTTTATTTGTACTTATACGGTATCACACAGTACGCTTTCACTTGCTATTGACTGATTACTAATCAGATCTATTTATCCACACATACATTGACAGCGACGTCACACCGCTCCCTCACTGCGCTTGATACATGTGTCTGTGGCCCTGAATGTGTGTAAAAGAATTTGTTGAAGGTTTAATTAGGCTCACTCGAGTTTAACCAATGTTCACTCGAGTACATTTTAATTCTAAAATTTATTTACGGTAAATCTATGCGTAGCCGACTGCCTTATTCCTAACTCTTTTCAAGATAGTTCGTGAAGCAAACAAACTGCTTACGTAATAACATACCACAAAATTTAATCATCCTGAATTATTTGCATGTATCAAGCGTCAAAAACTATCTACCATAGAACTAAATTAGTCCGAAGACCGATTTTCTAGCTACACTCGCCACCGCTACGGGAAAATTGGGCCTCGAATTTAAAAAACAAAGAATATAAAATGTTTTATTAAACCAAAATAGTTAATCTAATTACTATAATTCTGCATACTGATGATGAAGTTGCCTCATCTTGTACGTTGCTGATATCCGCTACTCATTGCTGCAAGTGGTCATGTCATTGTGTAAAATCAGTATAATATTCTCCAAGTCTATTTCCGTTGCCACATTCTTATGAAATTTTTACAAAATATTTTGGAAATTCTCCCATACTTGCTTCTATTAAACTTTGTAAATTTTAGAATGTAGAGAAATATTTTTCATAAATTAAAAAATTCTCACTTTTGTGTAGATATAGAATATATTGCACGTCTTTTGCGTTGAAATATTTGTATTTTTTACTACAATTTAGCGTATTCTTTCACACATTGCTTCTATGAAAATCTTTGAATTATAGAAAAATGATTTTCTTTAATTGTACGGTGCATATTAAGTTGACTACTCAAATCGTGATAGTACATTTATATTTGAATACTGAACAAGTGTGTAGTGTTGTAGCGTTGTAAATATTTTTGCTCACCTTGTTGACTCATGACGGCAATTAAAGTTTGTTTTTATCGTATCTAGTGATATTAAGTAGTGGTAAGGGCGGAATAACCTTATAGGAAAGCTTGACAATAGAAACACACTGCTTGACATCTAAACTACAAATCTCGTATTTATTATAAAAATCAGTCTATATATATATATATATGAAATTTTATGCTACAGTTATTGTAATACAAATAAATCATTTTCCCATGTACCATTATCCATGCTATGACTTGGCGTTTTTAAATAAGTTTCAATTCAATGTTTCAACTATAGTGTACAAGAGGATTTCTTTATTGGAGGGGTCAAGGAGTTACTTTATTAATGGGACCTTAAAATGCTCATATAATAATTATAATGATACAAAATATAGTTTTCTCAAAAACTTGTTCAACTATTTTTCACTGTTGTGGCGTTGCCAAGTAATCTGTTTTTAAATTTTTTTTTGAGTATTTTAATATCATTAGTTAATTATATTGTTACAAAGCTAGAATGCTGTCTATATTCTATTTCAATCGTACGAAAGCATTCTCACTAGAACTTACAAGCTTGAGCACATAATGACAGGCGGTTGCTCCATCCTGGGTTTAAAGTTGCTTTGAATCTGAGTACGCCCATGCTTTTACTTATGTATGTGACTAATTTATAGTTAAATCTATTTAATTAGATTGGTTTTTCTTACGTATATTTATTTAAATGTTTAGGGTACTGACTACACACAGAGTACTTCATACATAAAATATGATTATACTGTACTCCTACCCAAATTTGGTATTGAGCTATAGAAATGAATAGAGGAATATCTTGTCAAATGTAATAAGTTCTTAGTCAACAATGTTATTATATACTATAATTTGAATATTACAGTTTTGTTGTAATAATTTTTTATCGCATTTCCAAAGAGAATTTAGCTTATACTGTAGTTGTACTTGTGGTGAACAATATTGGATTACAGCGTAAATGCGCCCTAAAATTTAGACTATATATGTTTAATGTAAGTATATTGTGTTTGTTGGTAAATATTGTCGTTTTATTATTGTTTGCAACGCGTTACTAGAGGCAAAACAAATATTTACATTGGTTTTAGTTAATAGAAGCTGATCGCTTTAGTTGTTAACTGTATACGATCGTAAAAGTAAAAACACTTTCAGATATCTATTATCGACATTTATTTACACATGTCGTTAAACACATTTCCTTTGGATAAATTTTCTAATAATTTATTAATAACACTACGAATTTTTTTCCAACTAACCGATTCAATAACTTCCGGCTTGTTTAGAAATATTAAATAAGATGTTAAAATGGGATAGTGCAATAATTACGAGGTGAAATTATTCCTAAAGTGCAAAAACTAGGAACAACTCCACTCGTTGTTCCTTCTATAAATATATTATATTCTATAAATAATACTATACAATCATTTACTAACAATTACAGAGTTACAGCGCGAACGGTTTATACTAGGGATGATTCAGGGGTGGTTAGGGTAGCTTTAATTTTTTAAGCCTGTAATTACTAATACCTAATTGTTTGGATGAATAACCAACTAATTGAATAATCAGAACGGTGATTGTTAGAAAGTACCTTTATAATTTAAATAAGATCTAACAAAGTACTATAGGCATACATCTGTACAAAGTTATATTCAAACAAACGGATTTCAGATTGTTTAAATAAATTTCGGTGGCTGCATCGTTCTAACGTAAACCAACATTATGTACCACGCAGCCACCGCGACTTATTTAAACAATCCGAAATCCGTTTATTTGAATATAACTTTGTACAGATGTGTACGTTGGTTTAGCAGACCAATGTAGTGATACAGTATTCTTGTAGGGGGTAGTCGAAACGGCCCCACCAATGCCAGAAATGCATCTACCCTGTGGCCTACTTTTTAAGCAATTTTCAAATCCCTAAGCATAGAATGCAGTTTCATATTAATTAACTTAGTTTTACCAACAGGTTATATTCTATAAATAATACTATAGAATCATCTATTACCAATGCCGGAGTTACAGTGGAACGGCTTATACTAGCGATTATTCAGAGGTGGTTAGGTAGCTTTAATTGACTAAGCCTCTAATTACTAATACTGAATTGTTTGGATGAATAACCAACTAATTGAATTATCTCAACGGTGATTGTTAGAAACTGCATTTATAATTTAAATAAGATCTAATAAAGTACTATAGGCATACATCGGTACAAAGTTATATTCAAACAAACGGATTTCAGATTGTTTAAATAAGTTGCGGTGGCTGCATGGTTCTAACGTAATCCAACATTATGTACCATGCAGCCACCGCGACTTATTTAAACAATCTGAAATCCGTTTATTTGAGTGTAACTTTGTACGGATGTGTACGTTGGTTTAGCAGACCAATGTAGTGATACAGTATTCTTCTAGGGGGTAGTCGAAACGGCCCCACCAATGCCAGAAATGCATCTACCCTGTGCACTGCTTTTTTAAGCAATTTTGAAATCCCTAAACATCGAATGCAGTTTCTGATTAATTAACACACTTAATTTTGTCAACAACTTATATTCTGTAAATATTACTATACAATCATGTATTAACAATGACGGAGTAACAGCGCGAACGGCTTATACTAGGGATGATTCAGGGGTGGTTAGGGTAGGTTTAATTGTCTAATCTTCTAATTACTAATTCCTATTTGTTGGGATGAGTAGCCAACTAATTGAATTATCTCAACGGTGATTGTTAGAAACTGCATTTATAATTTAAATAAGATCTAATAATGTACTATATGCATACATCTGTACAAAGTTATACTCAAAGAAACGGATTTCAGATTGTTTAAATAAGTCACAGTGGCTGCATGGTACAGAACGTTGGTTTAGCTGACCAATGTAGTGATGAAGAATGCTTGTAGGGGGTATTCGAAATGACTCCACCAATGCCCGAAATGCATCTACCCTGTGTCCGATATTTTTAAGTAATTTTGAGATCCCTATGCATCGAATGCAGTTAAACTCTTGAATCCATTAAACTATTTTCAGTTATAAAACTCTTTTCAGGATTTTCCTAATGCAGCATATAAGCGTATCAGAATCCTACTGTAGATAGTAATTGAGAGTTCGCATACAAAAACTGTCATTTGCTTTTCTATAAAAGAGAAACGATGTAAGGCTGAATGCATTTATGATAAGTATGAAATAAAATTCGCACACACGTATCATTTAAAACCTTCAAAAAAAGAATAAAGAAAACGAACCAGCCGACATTCGACGAACGTGTCTAGTTAGGATTGTACGCGCGTCATTTCAACGCATGCCATTTGCATAGAAATTTGAAAAGATAACTTGATTTGATGTTTATTCTTCTCCCGTCCCGCGAAAAGCTTTAAAATCGTATTTTAGAAATGAACGTCGTTAGGATTTACCTCAAACACTTATGGCATTTTTACGCATAAATGGATTTACTTTGAAAATATTTTGTTATTCGACAGAATGTGGACTTCTTTTTAAATGTATTCAACGGTTCTTTTACTACGCCATCAGACAAAGATAAATATATGAGATTAATGTATGCATATTGATCAAGTTTTACCATAGTAATATCAAGTTTTACAAGTTTAAATGTAATTAAATAATGTTCCTTCTAATTATGATTCCTACATCACACATTTAGCACAACTCACTCGAGATTTTAAACTGGGTACTATTATCACTAGTATAATATCATTATTTAAAAATTAGCTTATTCGAACCGAAAAATGATATTTTGTTTTATAAAATAAAGTAACTTTACTTTATTGCAAACCTATTGTTAATGCTCATGAGATTGATGTTCTTATCACAATAATGCAAACATGGATTTAGTGTTCATATTTTAAACCACTAAGGTCCGGGTTCAGCAATGCACTGTCTGGGGAAACAAGCTCGTCTACCTGGTGGCAACTTAGGTCCTTATATACTTTAACATTTGTAACAGGTTTCTTACCGACTTCTGGATTAGATTGAGCCGAGTTAACGCAAAAGTTACTTTCTTCGAACGTATTGCTAATAGGAATTACCAAAAAGTTATTTGTAATAAAAATCTTTATCCACTTTAGGTCCGACTCAACAATTTGTCGAACAATTTAATGCAAATCTTTCTAAGCAGAGCATTGAGAGCTGAGGGATAATGGAATAACTCATCCATCACTACAATCCACAAATAGATCTGCTTCGGTCGTTTCTTGTTATCTTCGAACTTGTTATTACAATTTCTCAGCACTAGTCATCTGGCATTCGTTGAATGCTACTCCAACTGGTACTATTTGTTGACGTACTTTTGAAATGTTTGTATGTAACACGCTGCTCATTGACCCCTTGTAGAATTTCCGGGGTTGGTTATATGTGGCCCTTAAACAAACTCTGAAAATCGTTCTTTGGTTTATAGTGGAGATTTAAGCCTAGATATGTTTATAGGCAACATTATGAGTAGTTTCCGTTGTCTTTCTTATTATATTCAAGGTTGATGTTACTGTTATAGACAGATACTAGGTTTAGCTTCCGCCTTAAATCAAATGTAGAAATTTCACTCAACCGCATAAATATTAAATCGCGTACGTCATGGACTTGCCTTTTTACATTTGTACTCCATAGCTACTTATTTATAAGCATAGATATCGAAATAATTTAGGATACGACAAAATAATTGAGAAATTAAATCTCATGAAACATACATTATACAAATTAAATCAAACCGAATTCTCAACGACATAGTATTTGTAGTTGGTCAGATCTAAACCAACAGAAATTTAAGAACACTTCCAAAAACTGCAATGTTTTATTTGCCAATAGTGCTGAATATGTTTCGATCCAACAATTCATTCTTTCTCAGCGCTTTGAAATGCCAAATTTGAATCCAATGAAAATACTTTTTGAAGCAACATTAAAAATTGAAAATACCTAAATGACATGTTAAAATTAAAACATTAAGAATGAAAAAAGTTCAAATTAATGTAAAATTAAATAAATTACCAAAGTTTTGATCAAAATCTTGTGCAATTGTCTTTTTTAATAAGCTGCAACAGAAAAGTTTTAAAAGAATTTACTCAAAAACATCTAGGTTCAGCAGCAGAAGGCAAAATTTATTAAGTTAAGATACCTACTGCAAACAGTGGAAGTTATTGCAACCTAAGAACAGATAGTATTAAGTAGAACAAAAGGCACTTATGCATTGTGTCTTATGTTATTCCATTTGGATGATTATTGTTGAAGAGATGACTCGAATAATGTGAATATGTATGATCTTCTAATGGCGTACTGGTGTTCTTTAAATTGTTGGTCAAAATTGCTATTTGTTCTTCCTAAACAGAATTATGCTTGATAATTCAAGCATAATATTCCAGTTTGATTGTCTTGCCTATATTCTTGTGTCCATTACAATGTCTCCGAAAGCTGTGCCCATACTGCTGCCCAATGATAAAGAACTGTTTATAGAACATACCACAGGTCAGATAATGAAGGTCAACCACAGAGCCGTTTGGAAAGAGATCTGGTTTATATAACTTGACAATGAAATTTTGCACATACGGTACTTTATCTTTGGACGGCAGAATAGATCGATTATAAGAAGAAACAAAGTTTTTCGCGTGTTAAAATTTTCCTGCTTTACCTTATCCTCAGAAATGCTTAATTACGTGTTTAGTGAAGACACTCGACTACTACCTTGAGAATGGGCAAAGATCCCGAAAACGTTCGCTAATAGATTTTAAAGTGAACATGGATGAAGACGATAGATTGTTTCATATAAACCAATTTACAATGATCCACGACACCTTAAATGTTGAAAACGATCATTACAAACTCATTCTTTGTTGATGGTCATTATTGAACTGATATGGGTAACGTTTTATAGACGTTTAACATGTATGAATTTTGTAAGGGCATTTTTGATACCTGTTTGATAACTTTTGATATCAAATAGGTATCAAAAATTTTTGATAACTTTAAACTGGTCGATGGTAGCAGTTTAAAGTTGGAGCAACTAACTTTGTTTAGTGAAGCAGGTGCTAAATAAATTGAAACGCACAGCGTAACGTCTAAATAATAAATCTCAATTTACTTATAAAATACTCAGTCTTATATATGAAGTGATACAATACGTAATTACAAATAATAAACACTATTTGTATTATTTTGCATTTACTTTGAACATATAAATATTTTGTTTAATTTTAATTGCTTTAGCTGACAATGTGTAGGAAGCGAGTCGGTTGGTATTTAGTTCAGACATATGTACTTTGTGCGTAATAAATGCAAGCTAAGTTTGCTATTGTAACATGTCTTCTTTTGATTTGTGAAATACTAAACATGTAAATCGATATGTATGTTCCTAGCAGTTAGCAATTCTAATTATATCATTTATGCATAATTGATTCTGAAATCATCGCCAAATATATACACTATTTGGAGACAGTTGGAAGTATGGGAATCTTGGTTCCCACCCTAAAATCATATTAAATGAATTATGTTACATCAACCAATCTGAAATTGAACTTAAATACATTAGATATAAATGCTTTCGTAGAATTACCTTGGAGTATAATCACTGTAGTTCTTATTCTCGAGATAACTTCACCGCTCTGAAAGCAAAAATTATTAAACATTGTTTAGAGATACATGGGAGTGTGGAAGAAGTGGCTCCCACCTTCCGGAGATCCCATGTTAATATTAGTGATATTTAGTTATTAAGCATTAAATTTAAAAGTTGAATTACCTAATTCAAAATGGTTACTATAAACATTTTATACAAAATGAAAATAGAAACCTGCGAAACAAAAAATTTAATCTGTGAGCGATTAATGTCTTGGAGTCTACAGATTTAATAAATCTGCAGTCACCAGACATAATCCTGTTTAACTCGTTAAACAGGATTACCTGTTCGCTATTTTTGATACCTGTTAGCTCGATGATAGCAGTTTCAAGTGTTTTGTGAAGTAACTAAATTTAGAACAGCGGGTGCTAAATAAGTTGAAACGCACAGCGTAACGTCTAAATGTAAATAATAACAGGTAAATAACCTCTAAGGTAAATAAACAGATCGTATAAATAACTACAGCTTATTTTCTAAAATGAATAATAAGCAAGATTTATTAAGTTTAGTTAAAAATAAAAGTTAAAAGTAATTTTATTATGCAAAATCTGACATTTTAAATAAATTAAATAAAAAGTAAGTTGTTAAAAACTTTTTAAAATAAAATTTAAGCAATAGAAAAAATATGTTATAGCAAGAGAGAGACGGTAGAAAGTTTTATAGAAATTTGATATCTTATTATTAAAAGTAAAACAGTTATTAAGGGTGTAGTTCTGTGAAGTATAAAATATGCTTTTGACATCACCTTCAGTTGTGATTAATATGATTTTCCCAACAAATATGAAAACGGTAGCTAAATGACAAGGTAATCAAGCAAAAGCATTTTGATTAATAGTATGCAAATATACAAAATCGGAATTGTAATCTTCCATAATCATTTGTAACACCAGTGTGTCATTTTTAAATGTTGCTGCCTAGAAGCTAAAATTACATTGTATTTATTCGTGTGTATTTTATATAAATGATTTGGATATAAGTTGAAAAGAAATGGCATTTTTAGAATGTTATAACTTTGATATTAAATGTTTGCACTTGTTATGTACTCAAGTATATAAAACAATTGTCTTTCAAATTTGAAATATGTAAATAACACAAATAAACTAATATAAAATAAATAAACAAATAAAAAATAATTAAAAAACAAAAGTAAATAAATAAATAAATAAACAATTAATAGGAAATAAAACAAAAATGTTTGTATGCGGAATAAAATAAGAATGTTGTAAAGAATGTTTGTTGTTTGTAATGTTTGTGGAATAAAATAAAAAATGTGTATAACGTTCTAATAAAATAGAAAGTCTGGAATGAAAATAAAAAATTGTTGTAAAAAAAAATGTTTGGATATGTGGAATAAAATTAAAAATGTGGAATAAAATAAAATATTTGTAGTAGATAATAAACTAAAAACACGGAAAGAACAAAGAACGGCTGAAGCAATACTAGATCTTATTGAAGAACCAAGAAACCAAAGGAATAAGAACTATGAAAAACACGGCACATTTAATTTACACAAGGAAGTTAAGAACATAACAGAAAGGAAAAGTTCACGTGGTAGTAATTCAGTGCTGGACAAGCATAATAACCTAATAACGGGAACGGAAAAATACTCGAAAGATTGAGAGAATACTTAGATGAGCTATTCGAAGAAGCACAAGAGACAGAAACTGAACAGCGAAGATAAGAATCGATGACATGCAATAACAAGGCTACAAACAATAAAACAACTGGACCAAAACTATAAAAAATAAACAAACGAAACTCTTGACAAGAATGATTAATAAAATCAATGAAACTGGTATACTACCTAAAGCCTGGGTTGACCTCCACTTTTGTTTTACTGCCGGAGAAAGGAAACGCTGCCAGATATTCGGATCACAGAACTATAAGTCTAATGAGCCATATATTAAAAATCCTTCTTAATATCATTCAATCTCGTATATATAGAAAACTGGAGTTCCTGAAGCTGGGTACGAAAAATTACTCACAAATGGAGCTCACAAAATTACAAACAAATAGTTATTTTATATATTTTTGTTTTACAAATTATATTTGTTTTAGTTGTCTTACAAATTATATAAATATATGTTAGATATACAAATTGTTTACTAATATAATGTTGTCAAAAAGTTACTAAAGGCAGGTAAATATTAAATGCAGAAGCGTGAGAATTGGCTAATAAATTCAACGCTGGGTTAGTATACTAGCAAAAACATGCGATCACGCAATTCAGTTATAAGCAGACATTTGTTTAAAACATTTTTATCACGAAATATCTTAACAAGATTTGAGCCCTGTTGCGCCCCTACAGTACTATTTAAATTTTTAATTATCTAACTACAACCGCTTCAAAATGTAGAATATCTCTAGAAGAAATATTTGACAAGTACATCGTTTTTATATTCAAACGCAGATTCTAAATGAATTATTCATAAGAGTTGAGAAACATTTTAATTAAATTAATTCAATTCTTAATCAAAGCGTCTAATTAATCCTCATCAAATGTTGATAATTATTGATGTATGAAGCGAGAGAAATGTAAAAAGAGGATTGAAGGAGATAATAAAAATTAAGTAATTAATTGATGTTTTTATAAAAAAAATGTAATTTTTTGTATTAGATTTATAAAAAAATTAATATACTGAGTAATATAGGTGCCTCACTATTTTCCGCTTACCATTATTCCAAACATTATTCTAGCCTCAAATATTAAGCTTATGCCCATAAGATTTCAACTCTTTAGATATATAAATATCCGGTAGTAACTGGATGTAGCAAATAGACTTGAAATAATTAGTTCTACAGATTTATTTTAACCTTAGTTGGTCTTAGAACATGTACCACATGGGTGCGATGAAATACCCAATATATTGGAAATAATAGAGTTTATGAGAACCCCATTGATCCAAAACCTACTTGTAAATAATAGAAAGCAGATGCGAAACCAACCCAAGCTATATCATGCTTAAATGGTATGATTCTACTGTATGGATTAACTAGTGGTTCTTAATCTTTTCAGTATCGATACCTCCGAATCTATGAAGAGAACTTGCGTTACCCATTATTAAAAAAAAATACTTGCGAACTAAACCGTTTTCTATGTTACGGTAGTATCTGGCTTTTGTTTCGATTGATACCAATGCCGAAAACCTAGTAGCAAATGGAATCAAAATTTTTAGAGCTGTATCACTAAAATGTAGGGAGGACATATAATTGAAGTTCAACTTTCAATGTACTATATCTCACGAAGTCCGAGGAATTATACTTCAGATAGAATCTTTCATTTAATTTATTATAAAGGAAATAGTTTCCTCTTCAATAAAATATTTAAAAAATTCTATTAATAGATATTCTGACTCACCCATAAGTGCTCATCAAAGAAACAGTACACGTTTGGTCCAACCTCTCGGGTGTGCTCGTATAAGTTGTTCTGTCGAAACAGCAAGCAGTAGACGACGAACAATTTTATTTTCTTTAGGAGCTAGATGAGAGGTGTTGTAAAGTAAATTAGGAAGAGGCTTTTAATAAGTTAGAAAGAGATACATTGAATTTGCCGTGGGACGCAAAGCATGGGCCTCCTAACAAGGTGACATTTTTTAACACAAATATATAAGCGGCTTTCTGACATGGAAGGAGGCCATAATTTATTAGAATTTTGTGAATCACTCCTAGAAACAAAATATCAGGTCATGTGTCGCGTATTAATTTAGTCGCCTAGTCGCGCGTCAAATCGCACGTCAGTTAAAAGAAACGTAAGTAGATTTATGTTAATATTATTTAACTTGAGCAACTATCAACTCCTTTAAGTATGAACTTATTTTGATTAAATAATGAATTCAATGTATTTTAATTCCATTTAAAGAATACAATAATGAGTTCAAATTAAGTTTAAATAATGCTCAATAGATGTTTATTTATTTCTGGAATGGGAAATAAATGGGTAGTATTCGTAATAATATTTTTGTAGGATAAATTAATTCAAAATAAATCGTGCTTTAGTCCTTAGCGAGTTTATTAACTTAAATAATCTATGTTGTACGTAGAGGAAGAGGAAAAACTAGAAGAGGGTAAGGACAAGGGGAAGCGATCGGGGAAGGGGGTAAACAGATAGTAAGAGCTTATAAATGGAGAAGATAATAATGGAAGAAGATAAAAGCCTTCCCCCCTGACCCTACCAATAAGTTAAAAAATAGTTAAGTTAAAAGTTCTTAATATTGTTATTATGAATTTCATTTTGTTTTTTATTAACTCTGATTATGTATATGATGTATATTTATGTATGGAAATAAAAGTATCTTGAATTGAATTGAATTGAAGAAAGAATAAGGATTTATATTTTATTATAACTTATGCGGAAAACTGCGTACAATGAACTCGCTAATCATTAAATAACTGATTGACTCATTTAGTGTCGCTTGCGCCTACGTCTAGTGACATCCCAGCCCATCTCGCGTTTTTACGTTGGTGTTACCCATATAGAATCAGCATATGGGTAACAAAAGTGGGTAATTACGTATAGATTGAGAACCATCGGATTAAACTTTTGTATGGTCCCAAGTAAAAAAAAATTATAGGCCTAACATCTGACATGAATTAGTAAACACGGACGTTTGTGTTTAATAATAAATAACCTTTATTGGCATTCATGTACTTCACAATTCACTTATAATCTACTTTTCCATCTAAAACAATTTAAATAATTTAAATTCCTATTTCTATCTATAACTAACTAACTAAAACTAACTATCTTTCATAATTAATTTTATAATCAATCCTATTCCCCCCTTTCTTAAAAACCTTCTGCCTTCCCGCGTTCGCAGATACAAATTATAAAAAAAAAAACCAAACATCGAACCGTAATATACCAACACAAAATAGAATCCTAAATCCCCCTTTGCATCTCCTCTCACCACCCCCCTACTATTACCACCGAGATGAGATGACCTGATATGCTGTTTTTAATTCCTTTCTCTCCCCTTTATCTTCTCCGCTATTTTTCCCATTATTTTCTCCCCTTTGCCACTCTGCCCTAA
>WYDF02258264.1:0-19583 GCA_009867245.2 Adranes taylori
GTGCTCGCCCAAGTTTCGGCTGCGAGAATAGTGGCTTTTTCGCTAAGCAGTCTAATATACATTTCCCTCTTGTTTTAAAGTCCCGACTTTTCTGCTGGTCGTAAGTACATTTTATGATCCCAACGCTCAACTCTACCCGAAGACTTGCATGGCCTAACAACTGAGCTTTTCCCAACTGCAGGACTCAATGCATCGAAAGAAATGTCTTACATGTGACGTCTATCGACGTACGTTCTATAGGACTGGATGAGTAAATCCTAAGAAGCCTCTGGTAACACCCAAGAACGTTGAAGCGGAATCGGGCGATTGAAGCGCGATCGGGCACAAACTCAATTTCAAGACAATACACGTAGGAAAAAAATGACAGGTTCTTGCCATATTTACAAAAAAGAAACCATCAAAGAATAGAGAAAAACACGAAAATATTATTCAGTTTGCGAAAAGCCTGTCTGCAATGAACACTGTGTATTGTTTTGATTGTTGTTTTGATTGCACTAAACCTAATTTGCCTTGAAACTTATCATAATTGTTTATTTATTAATTCCTGTTACCGCAATGAAATATTTATTATTTTTATTAATTAATCAAAATATTAATTTTCACCTAATGGGTATGCCCACCAATTACATGTACTTTAACGTCATTTAGCTTAGGTTCAAAAATTCTCAAAAAAAAATTATCGCTGTGTTTTCAGCTTCTGAAAGAGTTATATGGGCATTTCAAGGCTCAGGTCGACATTTCAATTTTTATTCGAGTTATAAGCAAAAATATGACACTGCGGGCACTCGAATATCCGGGTGTGTACATAAAGGTTAATAATATGTTTTAATAATATTAGGAAAATTATTGAAACAAAAGAGGAAAATAAACATAATGTACGCTAACTCTATACATAAAATAATAGTTCGCTTTCCACATTATAAAGAGTAGAACCTAAAAGTGAGTTTCTATTAATAATATTTTAACAAGCAAATTGAAAACAAATAAAAAACGAACTGTATTTTAGTTCACCGAATTTAATTAAACTGTGTCTAATGTTAGCATATGGAGATACAATTAGCAGGGAATATAAACAGTTACACGCATTGACCAAAATGAGCATATTACTGAACTAATGCGGTATTTGTATTTGAGAAAAATACGAAAAAAAAATATATAAATTTTATGGGCATTTATTTTGGATGGGCTTTGATTGTATTGAAATACAGGAGTATTTAACATATGACTTAATGGACGAGCTTTCAGACGTATTGTGAAAATTATACCCTGTTGGGTCTATATTAATTCACGACAGTGTTCAAATTTTATTTGATACGACTTTAAATAATTTTCTAGTGCTTCAGCATAACAGCAATGATGCTATGTTATTTAGCCTATCATCTATATTAATTTCTATATTAATTTCCCCCGGTTTAAATCTTTAGTCAAGCTCGCCAATCAATTATACTATTGATGTGAAATTTATCGTACATGCCCTGAAAATATGGTTTTTGTATCAAATAGTTCTCGTTTGTTCTCCTAGCTATGTATGACTGTATATAATGTTGAGTTTCTTTTATATGCTTTCAAGTGATAGTTTTACCAGTTCCAAAGGACTGGAATCGGTTCGTCAGCGGGCAAAGTCGTATGCCATCGCGCTGTAATTAGGGTCGGCCAATCAGAAAAATATATAGAGTTCGATCGTTAGATTCCGGCCATATCCAACTTACGAACACTTCAAGCAGGTAAATTAATCGGCTTCGCGCTAAAGCTAGACTAAATTCGAGGTTGTTACTAACTGAAAAGCAAACTGATATAACTGTCGACCGCCTTCCTAATCCTACTCCATCCTCCTTAGCCCATTCCAGAAGGCAGCTAAACGAAGTCAACGGTGAAGTAAGTGGATTTTGTGTGTTCGTGTATATTGTGACAAGTCGTGGTTTATTGCTAATTAGTTAGTCTTGCTATTGTCGCGCATTTTGTTAAAAGGAGTAAATACAGCCTAGAATTTGCTGACTTCGTTGAATATTCAGAACCATATTGAGCATTTCAAATTGAATATCCCAAGGTTTATTAGTTTTTTTTTGCTACATGAAGTTAAAATGGTACTATAGGCTATGGGTTCCCAACCTAAACTCCCTTCGGAAATATGAATCCTCGGGCGCCAGGTCAGTTGTACGTGAGACCGCACCTTGGAATCGCTTTTGTTGCTCAGGCTTACTGGGGACACTAGTTGCTATGAGTACGTAAGTTGTCCAGAGGTTCTCGTTCTTGTGGACAGCTGGAGAAGCTTCTAACTGCTAATTAATGAAACAACATTTAACGATTTAATAAAATAACATATATTGGACAATATAAACAAGAAAGAAACATATATGCACAATGAAATGTCAACAACAATTTAAATTTGTGGCGCAATAATGGAGTTAAATAAATTAAAGCGATTCTATTATAAACAAGTTAATATAGAGAACCGTTGCAAATAAAACAGTACAAATGTATAATATGTATAATAAAACAATGAATAACTACAAATGTATAATAAAACAGTACAAATGTATAATAATAAAACAAAATAAAAGTGGTACATGTAAAGCATTTTAAAGGTGTGGTGATAAAATAACAAAACAGACATAATGCGGAAGGCATGTATAAATAATTAATAATATTACGGGAATGTGGGGGTAAATGAATACACACGATATGAATAACTGAACAGGTACGAATCTTAGGAGTCTCCTACAGGCGTGTAGTACCGTAAAGCGCACTCGTGTTACGATTGCCGCGTGACAACAACTAACCGTCATGCGCACTGAGTAGAAGTATGCACCCCAGTAGCAGGTACGGCAAAGTGCTACTATGACGCGTAACAACGTGATGTGCTCTAGTATTACTGTTTTCGAGTGAGTACCACATACCGTGATGCGCACTGGATAGAAGTATATACCCTAGTAGGCTATGAAAAGAAAAGGAAGCACTACAGGCGCGTAACACAGTGATGCGCACTGGTGTTACTGTTGCCGAATGACTACAACTAACTGCGATGCGCACTCGCCAGAAGAATACACTATAGTGATATGGGAAACAGCTTGGGGTAAGACGAGAGGAGAAGAAAAATACATGTGATACAAAATACATGAGAAACAAAATACATGAGAAACAAAATACAAAGCTATGCAAAATACATGTAGTAAAGAGAGCAGTGGTGTATATAAACTCGCTCACCAATTGTATTATTTATTCGGTAATGGAGCTGTCGCTCTGCCACTCGCTTAGCTTGTCTGCTTTGGCTGGTCGCTCTGATAGATGCTACTGGGCAGCTTCCTTCAAGATCTCAAAATTAGGAATATTTCTAATCAAAATCTCGGTGTATATAGGCCTGAGCCATCACTCAACTATACTATGTTATATGGGTCTGTGTGTTGTCAATCACACGACACTAATTCCTTATACGGTCTCCTCACATAATTTTATGCCAATCTGGGTATTAATTCCACCCGGTATGGAACACAACACACAATTCCTTTCTCGGTAGTATTTCACATATTACAGTAGAAACAGTTAGCGTACTAGTCAGCGTAGTCAACGTACGTAGTAGCAACAACGAGCCAAGCATTACATTTTGTTCCCGTTGCGGTCTTGCTGTCTTTTACACAGGTAACAGTGGAGCGTCCGAAGAGTCCATATGCCTCTCGCATATCCACATAATACCACTCTCTATATACATATATAGCTGACGGGCATAAGCCATCATATACATTAAATACGGAGAACCTAATACAGATTGAATATAGGTAAGGAATGTGTAGCATAACACGCAGCGACAGCAAAGCAAGCGACAGTTTATCTCCCTCTGATGCATGCGATTAGATTGGTGCACAATTTGATTCCCCCTAGTCATATACGCTGCATAATGCATTCGCATGTGGTAGCGATAGCGAAAATGCGTTCGATCAACTTACAGCAGAAATCATATTTGTTTATCTATCTAATTTTTTTCCAGACACGGATTGGCTAAATATTATTTATTTATTAGGAAGGATTAAGTAATTTTATTGATTTAATCTATTTATTTATCGTGATATGCTTTGTTACATAGGTACATTTCAAATGTAGGACCATATGAGTGAGCGGATCTTCAAACAGAGCCATGAATAAAATAAGGCTGGAACGTATGCTATATATATATATAAGCTTTCATTATAAAGCCAATCGGTGGCCAACGATTCACGGAATGTTGTGTGCGGAGGCAATTTTCTAAAGCAGAAACGATTATAGACGGTCAAAATATCAGCAATTCTCCACAATCAATTATTCTAACCTCGCATCGCTTTGAAGGAAGAAACAAATATTGTTTTGATGTAATGCCCATGGCATTTGCAAATGAACCATCATGCAAACAGATAATTCAAATTTTTTTAAATCATGCGTAAAATTGTTTTAGTTTGAACATTGTAGATTTATTTCCACCAACTATTTTTGTAGCACTAGAAATGCATGTTTAATAACAGGTAATGAAAATGTGTGGTAAAAATATTCAGTTAATGAAATGGGATAGATATAGTCATCGTGTTTCATAAGTTCTACCTTCGTTCTAGGCAAGGAATATGCGTATTAAATAAATTGTTTTATAGGTAATCAATAAATTTGTTTGATCACGTAAATTATTAAATCTCTAAATATATAAATTGTTGTGATTTCCTAATATTTTAAAACATATTATATTATTAATTATATAGAAATGAGTCATATGGACTTTTAATTTCTTTTAGTACAATGTTGATCAAAAGTCTAGTACATTATTTCAACGTCAAAAAGATTACTTCTGAAAGAATAGATAAAAGTCGCCAAAGCAAACAATATAATCTTCTATACTTAAAGGCGAAGGGAAAACATCTATCCAATACAACTTATAAGTAAAACAAATATGAATTTTGAAACTCGTTCAGTGTAGGAAGTCCATATGTTAAGCAATAATTAAAGTTCTTCCAAATTGAGTGAGAGGATATGTTGTTTGATAGGAAGGAATGATTCATAATTTGTGGAAAGCGATATAATATAATACCTGATTATGCAGCAAACAGGTAATCTCTAGAACCTGAATAATACAAATATTAAACTTGAATAATAGAAATTTAAATTTATAAAAAATAAATTCAGCCTTCAGAGACCAAAGGGGACCAGATGCATAATAATTAAACTTGAATAATAGTTGAATTAATACAAATTTAAATTTATAAAGAATAAATGCCTTCAGTTCAAAAATGGCCAGAGGCATAACTCAGAACCCCCAGAGGCATTTTAGTCTGAAAGAAAATACAACACTAATAAAATTACGGTATCATAATCAAGTAATAAAAGAAGTGGAATAGAAAAAAGAGAAGAAGCATTAGAAAAAGCGCTAAAGATAGAAAACGAAAAGTACGAAAAAGATTCCGTATCCGGTGCCAACGATATAGAATGAGCATCCGATTTCGATAAATAGGTATTGGCGATTGTAGAAGATCATACTTTTTTGACAGAAGCCGCGGCGGTTGCTCCCTCCTGCCAATCTATTCCGCCGGCAGCACCATACTTGCAGTGTTGGTTATAGAATGCGGGTGACAAAGCCCCAGAACACCAAGCCCGAGGAGGTCGAGAAATCACGTCTCTGACATGTGACGTATTAACAACGTTTGGAACAGCGGGTCCAGAGAAGATCTAACATGGATGTGCATAGCAGATATAATCAAGCCAATAATCAAGCCCATACCGATGACTATAGGCT
The DNA here is from genome assembly GCA_009867245.2 of Adranes taylori. Lineage (NCBI taxonomy): Eukaryota > Metazoa > Arthropoda > Insecta > Coleoptera > Staphylinidae > Adranes > Adranes taylori. The sequence goes on from WYDF02258264.1 coordinate 5,747, forward strand.
CAGTTTCCTTAATTACTTACGCTCTACTCTACTCCTTTATGAATTACTTATTCTTTTTCTTTATAGATTACTTCTACTTTTCCTTTATTAGTTACTCTTTACTTTTATTTTATTAATTACGAATTACTTCTACTTTTTCTTTACGAATTACGAATTACTCGTACTTTTTCTTTATTTTACTCCTACTTGCTTAAATCATTTCATTGATTTCCTTTACGTTTACTTTACTGTCTAAAGGGTATGCCCGAGGCACAGATAACGACCAACCTAGCATGGGGACTTCTGACTAAACGTCAGCGAATCAAAGTTACGCAGTGCCTTCTACCGTTTATGATTACTTTCAGGGAGGGTTTGGAAATCAAATTTTAAATAAATTAAATTATAAAATTATTAATAATGTCATCGCATATTTTAAACATAATATTAATGGTAATAATGTTAAATTCAATAATGAATAAATTATGATAATGAAAGAATAATCATAATAGTAATAATATTAGTTACAAAATAATTGAACGAATGCCTCTTACCTCTATTTAGAATGTTGTATACTCTTATATACTAGTTTTGACTAGCTTTGACTCTTATATACTAGTTTGGGCTTAGGTAAACAGAGCCGTAGCTAGAGTCATGACCCCCAGGGTTTGTTTGGAATTTTGCGCCTCCTCCCCCTCCCAATTTTGTAGTAATTATAATGTTGTTAGCATTTGAACATATTATTTATTATATAAATTTATCACTATAAAGTAATTATTTATTACAATTATTAAGTTATAAAATCTATTCAAGCATCAAAATACTAAATATGAATTTTGTCGCTCCAAGCAGTTGTTTGCTTTGCTGTGGCTTTTTGTCGATCCTGGTTTAAATATATGTTTGAGAATGCGCTACTCTGAGATTTGTGCCCCTCTGAGGTTAGCGCCCCTGACAGCTCCGGCTGCCAGTGCCTAGCTACGACATTTATGAGTAATACATCTTTATAATTCATGTGTGGACTTTATTTTGACGCCAAACGCGGTCAATTAAAATAGTTTTGTTGTTTTATACATTTTGATTAAATGCTTATATACCGGGAATGTTCTATAATATAGCGGGAATGTTATTGATAGACGTATCACTACAGCAATAAGACTAATCAAAGAAGAAGCCATAAATCCAAGCAACTGGTCACTAGCTCATATCGTCAACACCCACGAGGGAGCCGATTGGAAAGTACGGGTAGTAAGCGTCTAGAAAGGAGAAGGTTGGAACTGTGTGTTTAGGGAATAACTTCAGAAGCCGAAAGAGAAGGCCAGTGCCGATCACGAAAGATACATCATTGGCAAAGGTCAATAAGAAAGACAAAGCCGAATCCAGCAGAAGTGTCAAGAAAAAGAGGAAATCACCTGACAAATTCTACGAGGTCCAGGCGACCTAAACGCAGTAAACAGGTAAGTATGTTTAGGTAGTAAACATGTAAGGTCTGGAGCCTGTAGGTTCTGTAAACCTGTAGACTGTCACACATTGCACCATCACATATTAAAGTATAAAAATCATATATCATATAATACTTTAAATGTATAACCATTTGTCCCATAAAAGCGGAACATGTAACTGATGAAACTACCATATACTAACAGGAAAAGAGGAAGCAAGAGGAAGAGGAATGTAAGAGGAAGCTTCTGAGATTACTTTGTTATCAGCATATTGTACATAGCCTCACAGAGTCGGCAAATGCAATAAAACAAGCAATTAATAAACAATCTTTAGTATATTAACACAATCGAAAAACCAGCAAGCAAATAAATAAATCGATAAGTAAATAAATCAAGATTGATATTTTAATTATAATACGTACAACACATAAAATACATAAAATAATACATATATACATATTATGTACATACATATATAATACATATACAAAATAAATAATATAACACATAAAATAATACAAACAAATGAAGTTGCAATGTATAATCTCAGAAGTATTTTACAAGCATTTAATGAACTCTGAGTATAGAGAGCCTCAATCACAGCAGCTAGCCAAACGACGTTCTCGACCCCTTGCACAGAGAGTAAAAGTGCCGACTGTAGAATATCACGTAACGTTCATTTCAACTTGCACATAGCGGGAGTAGAGAGGGATGTCGACCACTGCCGCAAAACCAAACAACGCCTGTCTTCTCGAGCGTTAGAGAGAGAAACAGAAGATGAAGAGAGATGGAGAATATGTATCGCTCGCATTTTCGATGACCCTCCTTTTGGTGCTGTTTTTGCTTCCGCAGATATTTTTCAAACGTTTTTGTGTATTTGCATTAAGTGCAGAATAGGAACAAAAAATGGTGCATGTTAAAAGAGAGAGGCAGAGAGAGGGAGAGAAAAAGAGAGAGGGAAAGAAAAAGAGAGATATTTTCTTCTCTTTTCTGGCGCCTTGCTCTTCGCGCGCAATTATTTTATTATCGAATTGCACGATCGAAGGCGATCTACGATTTCAAGTAAACAACTTAATGAGTTTTTTGAATTCTACGTTCATTGCCCCCGTTGGGACATAAAATAATCGAACAAACAACATTAATGATAGTTTATTGAACTTTGGGGGCCTTATATCGTCGACATTGCGCTGTTGGCGTATTTTTAATGAATTTAATGCAAACGAATTTTAATGAGTTTAATGAACTTTGAGAGCGTTACTTTCATCTAACTAGATTTTTCTATTATTGGTAAGGAACGTACACCGTTTTGAACGCTTTCCACTTAATACCTGCCGCCGCCATTCGCTTGGTTGGTGGATGTCCGTAATAGAAGAGGGTTGCAGCTCGCTGTTCGGTTGCACATTAAATCCGATTGAAGAGCTCCCTGTCATATAATCTGAGAACCGTAGAATCTTGAGAGGGATATTATGCGATATTGTTCTTTAAAATTTGTAACGGACGAAAGGACGATTTTTTCGAGTAAAATTCTCCCTTCTCAAAGATGTTAGCAGAAATTTAGGTGAGATGTTGTTCTGCTAGAACAACTATCGACCAGTTTGCCAGATTTACATCTTTACGGTTTGAAAGCATCTAGAAGTGTTTCTAAAATGCATAGTTAACTGCATATTTATTGAGATTTAATTGCATAAATGCATTAATATTCTATGGTTTTAAAAAGCATAACTATCCGGACTCTAGTCATTATCACTTACGCAAGGCAAAGAATGGCTCTACAAGGTAACACACGAATATCACCACCGACGATCGTTCCGTACGAAGGATTTACTCGCTGCCGCTAGTAAATACTGCGTACCCACCACATTAACCTGTTTCAACAATTCCATCATAACTTCAACAATTTATATCACACCATCAACTATGCATTTCATACCTTCGTACTTAATAACTGGCCGAAACAACCTAGAATATATTCGATAATCATCTATCGTTCAACCATTTAATTCCATCAACACCCTGGAGAAGTAGAAGAGGTATCTAGTTCAAATCAGAAGAACAATAATATCAGAAATCTAGTTCGATAGTTCGCTACTTTACAGTTTCGCTACTTCATTTGCTGTTTTTGCTAATGCATTATGGTAATGGAATAATCCTGACAACTTTTGCATGATGAATAGAAGATATACATTGTCAGTCATTTAGGCGTTTAAGGCGAATCAAGTCATACATATGATGTTATAAATATTAAGAACCATGAACCTACATTTATTACTCCGTTATTGCGAATATGTACATGTGTTTACCTACATAGATATATTGATGTATTTATAATAATAATAGAAATTTGCGACTTTCTTATTCAACCTTGAGAGCTCGTACAGAGCAATTTTTATATCACAAACAATCAGAATAGAATAGCAGTATGATAGTATAGAATTTAGAATCCTTCTGTACGTTCGCGGCGTTACCTAAATCGAAAGAAAAGAGTAGAAAACTTAAACATTTCGAGAATACGAGAAATAATGTATAAAGTTCTCTAAAAAAACAAAGTGAATTTAATTTCCAAGGCAACCTCGTAAAGAAAATTAATCAATAAATATGGAATATTGGCATAAGGAGAATTAAAATCTATTTTAATCGGATGTACGTGATAGAAAATTATTTGTTTCCTCTAATAATAAAATTTCGATCTCTGTGCATCGTATTGAACCAATGAATGGAACTAGTGGGAGACCAATAAACGTTGCGTGACGTCAGCGATGAATAAAACACACAGAGTTGTGGCATCGCCGCTCTCTCCTCGTAGCGTAATGCAAAAGTTAATGTAGTAACGGCGTTCTGGTGCAATGACCCTAAATTCTATAAGTAAATCCTACCTACCTGCCTGACTGGTTGGCTTGACACTTTGACATAATATTAGTTTCAAAGAGCTTATGTGGAAGAACTAAACTAAGAGGATTATCGAATGACGTAACGATCGAACTTTACACAGAAACAGAAACGATATTCCAATAATATGAGATTATGTAAGAGCTCTCAGCATTGAAACTGACTTTGAGAATGTCAGAAACTAGGTATCAAGAAATGTGGAAGGAGTATGTGTAAAACACATATCATAAGAATGAATGGGGTGCGTTTAAAATGGTCTAATCATTTAAAATGTTAAAATGATTGAGTCAAGCGTTGCTTTATGGTAATCAATTATATGAAATCATAAAACAAATATGAAACATTTGGACAAATTACTTTTAAAAATTTTTACTTAAATAATATGCGCGAAATTTACCTTACGTATTTATTTTTAAAGAAATATTTGGCTATAGACATAAAAATATTTCGTACGAAAAGATTAGTTTTACTGATGCAATCATTCAAAACGTGAGTTTGGAAAAGAAGCAAGATTTAAAAGTACAGTTAGTCCAACAACGAACATATTTTGAATAACCATTGGCTAAATTGGACGTATTGTCGAGTATTTGGATACTAAAATACCAATTGACGAAGGTTACAATTGCATCTCTTTTTTTTTTATTTGTTTGGTGCTCACATTAAATTACCAACTCTAAAAGATAATTCGCTCGCGATTATAACTTTTTGCTCTAGTTTCGTCTACATGAGACAAACTTAGTGCGCGGGCTCTCGTCGACTTAGAAGTTTAGATATTCATTATGAAAGTCAATTTATCAATAAGTTAATTAAATTTAATTATATATATATATATACAGGGTGTACACTTACTAAGTGAGACAGGATTGCTATCTCCTAAAGAAGAAAAGATAGAGAATCGTTTAAACGGCAAAAATGTGGATAATTAAAAATTAAACAAATAACAAACATCAGCATTTAAATTTTCAGAGCCGTATTTAAAATATTTACATTAAACAAAATTTTGGAATTTTCTAAAATTTACTTTAGAATTGTTATTTTCTATAAAAATAAAAACCTTTAAAGTAGTTTTTTGTTACATAAGTAACATACTTAAGTTTGGCGTGAACAATTATGTAATTCAGCGTATCGTAACTGTGTACACATCAACATAATTTTTTTTAAATACGGACCTGGTTCATTTTTTATTGAATCGTTTCGAAATTGAGTTCTAAATATAACGATATCAGTTTAGCAGATTAAAAAACCCAAATACTGTTAATCAAAATGATCTACCTAGTTTTTGGGAACCTAGTGCTTGATAAAAAATCTAGTGCAAGTTAAAATTTATCAAAAAAAAGTTAATTAAAACACATTATTCTTATACCTGTCCCAGGTTGATCTTTTTTGGGGTTGTAGAAGAGGAGCTTAGAACAAAATACTTTGTAAGGGGGATAGGTAACGCCATGGAGGAGGGACTGTATAACAGGAAAAAAATGAAGATGTATTTACGGGTAACGGAAGGAAGATAGGAAGTTGTGGAGGTGAGAGTGATAGTGAAAGTGAAGAGAGTGAAAAAGCCGAAAGGTATGTAATATGGAGTGGAGGAGATATAGAAAATATCAGGAAAGAAGGAAGAGAGACCCGAATAAATGTAGAGCGGAGCGATGAAATGACCATCGAGCTGATCCCCTTTTTTGTGAGCCCCGGCAGTGAGCAACTTTTGGATTTTCGTGGAAGATTCACTTTGACGTAAAAAAGAAATCATATTAGTGTGTTAAGTCTGTCGCTTGAATTATGTGACAAGTAAAATCAGTTGAGTGTAGTTAGAAACATGTAAATCAAATTATTATTGGATCTATTTAATCAGACTAATGAAATGTTCGTACCAATCAGTAATGAATCATATAATTTATTAATGTGTGAAAATAAATATTAAAACTCATTTAAATAAGAGAAATATCAAGTTCAAGTTAGATTGGATTATTGCACAATGGAAATTTATTTAATGATGCAATCATGAGTAATAATTACACTATACTTAGAACCATTTTATGTTGAATCGAGGTGCTTAAAAGAATGCATCCTTTATTACTAGTAATTTATAAAAGTTACTAATTGTGTTACACTTACAAGTACTGAATTATTTTAAAAGATTTATAATGTATTTAATTGTTATTTGCAGATACTAATTTCAATTGAAGCTTTGTATTAATAATTTGTTCATTGACAATAGAATTTTAAAGCTGATTCATGGTTTCATTCCTTTATTAGTGTTTAATATAAAATCGTATGATCATTTAATCAAAAGCCATAGACCGAAATTGTTTATCTGAAGCTGCTTCACGGTTTCAAATAGGCAGAAGTCTTATATAAATAATAAATTCTATTCTTATTTATAAAGCGTGCATTGTATTTGTATCAAAGTTAGGATTCATTTCTTTAGAGCCACGTCACTCCTAGGCTCTAGAAGACCATTTTTTTTATTAGCTCTGCCGTGATTTATTAATATTTGATCCAATAAATGAATTAGGAGTTTTCTGCCTAATTCCATGTCGCACCAGTTTTAATCGTGACATAATTAAGACATACAACTTCAATTGCTAATTTCATTATTAGTACCATTTCCATTAATAAACCAATTTCCATTTATTCAAATCTACATTGCTTATACAGTGCAAATAATTACCATGTTTCATTGAAGTAAAAGTCCATAAAAATTTAAAAATACAAACTTAACCGTATAAGAAAATTTGTAACTTTATTTGGATATCTTTAGATATGTGAAGCACATAGAATATTGATTAGATATAGAAAATATTATCAGCATAAATTTTGATTTTCAGTCACGAACAAATCTCTTAAAAAAACGATAAAATACTCGATTTCCTCCATTGATATAAATACATGTGCATCTACGCTTCAAATTCCATATGTATTAACACCCATATTGAGGTTTTCAGGTAACAGAATTGTTCTCAAAGCGCAGCTAATACGAATTTTATGAAGCAGAGTGTGCTCTTAATGTATGGAAAATAAACCTTTGTGATTCGGAAATGCTATTGATTTCTGTTTTTATGTTTCCTTTGGAAGACTGCTATAAAAAAGGTTAAGAATTTAAACCAATAGAAATATCTGTTTCATTGTTTGTCACTTGTACAGATCCTATTTATAGTTGCTTGCTATGAGGTTCCACGATAGTGGACCGAGCTTTAAAAAGTTTTGATATAATTACTTATATTAAAATTAAAACGTTTAAATATATTGCATAATATCAAGCAATTTTTATAAAACTATCTTATTTAATACAATATAAAATGATTATTTCAATTATTTAAATAATGTTAATTTTAATGAATTGATTAAATAATTAATTTAAACTACCAATTTTTTAAGGTAGACCAATATTAGAGTTATGAAAATGATATATGAATTAATTGTTTACACTACATGTTACTACTGCTAAGTTATAACTACTAATGGTGAAATTGCGATAGCAATTTTCTATCTACAATGAGTATGTCTTTAGTTAGCAAGCAAAGGACGAAAACCAATATGGCGATTAAAAATTCTTACTTATATAACTTCGCCATCGTTCCTATATATGTGTGCAAAGTGTCCACATGTGTTTAGTACATATTCAATGAAATTACTTAAGTATTGTAAGACGCTATAGAAATCTATATGATTCTAATATAGTCTACTTATTCTACTGCATACAAGGCGCGTACATAATTCTTGCTCAAATAAAAAAATAGAATGTAAAAAAGTGATTGTGAAAACTTTAGAAACTACAAATCTCTTATGTATTATGTTTTATAATAAATAATTTATGTAATTTTAGTCTTTTCGAAATAAGGAGGAATTAATAAGATTCTTAAAATATGCAAAATGTACTTTTATTCCAGCAAGTATGGTAATGAGAACTCGAGAATAGGTTTTATATTATGGAATGGTTGAAAATAAAAAGTGTATTTTGAATAGTATTAACCTTAATTCAGTATATTACAAGAATGATACATATATAGATAATTTATTTGCGCTAGATGTCATGAAGTGCTTATACATCGTTGAAATCAACTACATATGTAAAAAATAAATATATTTTAACAAAGTTACTTGGGACTGCCATTCTTATAACAAATAATCATGCAAGTGCGTATCCGCTGCGTCTACAGTACCGCGAGGCATGTACCTAACTTGAGCGCGCTGTCTGTATTATTCATATACGCCTCCATCGCTCGCTGCTACTAGGAATAGGAATCTTGCTGCGCTGTCTAGGGTATAAATAACCATGTACTTATTAGATTTCGATAAATCGACACATTTACAGAACACATCCAAAAACAAGCCAAAAAATTCGATGAGATATTTGACACATACTCAAACAACACAATCAGAAACTTCATGACAACAAGATACAGCGACAGAAAGCGAACGCGACGGAGCAGCTCGATTAAATACAACACTCAAACACATATAAAAACAGGATAAAGCACTTTCCCAACACCTCAAATCCGTAATCTCCTCACCAAACACCCACCAAAATTGCCACCAGCTGGAATTATTCTAAACAGAACACCAAACACCCCACCTCAACTTCAGGATAACGAGTTTACTCGTGCTGATAGACCCTCACTGACCTTGCAGATTTGCTTAGTTCCTAATAGTCAGTAACCGTAGCACTTACGCTACGCTAAAGATGTTACAATGGGTTATAGTGCTTTCGGGGTTTCCTATCTGTCCTTCGCCTGTACAATTTTGTTTTGGTAAACCCTACTACCCGTTGTATCATAAATCTTAGTATGTTTATCTAGAGTGGAACTCTTCTCAAATATATTATATTATTACTATGGATTCTTAATTCGACGAAGCGTCAATACAACCTTCTACGATTCATTATATATATATATATATATATATATATATATATATAGCTATTTTGTTAAATGTATATTCGATGTATTAAGTTACAATACAATGTATATTTATGTATTGTAGCTGGATAAAGGGGATGAACCCGTTAATAAAGATGAAAGATATGCTACATATCGAGAACCTAGAAAAACCAAGAACTTACAAAACCAAGAAAAAACAAAAAATTATCAAATTTGCTTAAATTGTTAATTTATTCTTGTTTTGTCAAATTTTTATGTAAGTTACATGCTTCATCCCTGTCGCAAGTTTTCTTTATGAATAAAGGAGTTAATTACATATATTTTGTATATGGACTATATTTTATTGGTACCCCACATACAATTTTAAAACTAACCGATTCAACCAAATCAGCTGGTCTGAAATTGCTTTGCAAAAAATGTCCAGGACAACTCACTAGAAGTGCTTTCCTGTGAAATTACTAATTTCTTACTTAACATCTTTATCCATCAACCCCTTCAATTATGAAAAATTAGAGCTCATGCTCATATATTTTTTCCAACAATTTCTTGATGCCTCGGATGTGTCTTCTCGCTTTTGGATTATTCCAGAAGATGAGAAAAGAAATATTGAAGAAATATTTTTGATCCTCTCTCTTTATCCTTGTTCTAACGACATTAAAGAAGCAGTAGAGATCATAAAAACACAATCTGCAAATTAGCAACAATTAATAGCAAAAGCTCCGTTTTTTAAATAAGAATCATTATAAAAAATTTACTTGTATTTCTATAACCAGGTTAAAATAAAATGCACAAGTTTTGTTAATCGTCTTAATAAATGAATAGTTTATGTACATATGGAAACATAGTGTAATAAATTTTGTTATATTCTAATATTAATTATGAATGCGGGATCTTTTATTTATGCCATCATTATACTTATCGAGTAATATTTACAAATGCTTTTCGATAAATTACAATTACCCGTATTCCCGACCATACAATATACAGTCATAACCTTTATTCCATTGGTTGGATTCAACTAAGCAAAATCAATAGTAGGTTTTTGGCTGAATGACATTCAGGCATTCCCTGACATACGAACGTAATGTACCTAATATCCGCAACTTTCTCCTTTTTCTACCTATTCCTCCTTCACAGATACATGCAATACATGTTCGAGATTATTATGAGAAATATTTTTCATCTCATATTTATATTTCGATCAAAATGTTCCCAGCTGTCGGATATCAAATCGAAAAACGATGCGGGAATTTTTTCTTTATAGTTGTGATTTGTATGCGGTTTAATTTATAAGTACGTCAGGATTCTACTTTCGGATATATTTCTTTTAACACTTGTATATTTGAATGCATTTAATATGGACATTTGCAGAATTTAATAATGCTGAAATTAATAATGTGTTCATTGTTGATCAGTTAAGCAAAACAAAACTATACCAACTTATATTTTACTACCGCAGATATTTTAATATAGTTTTTAATAGTTTTTACAGTTTCTGCAGCTAAAATTGAACATATTTTCTACAGCTGAAAGGTACCGTATGTGGCCAATTTATATGCTTACACACTAAAGTACATTAGGGTGTGTAACATATATGGCTAATTATTGTTTTAATTATTTTAATATGCCCAAATTTGAACGGAACCGTCCTGTTTTCATGTGTCCTGTCCCGTTGTCCCCCAAGATCAGCTTCGAGACCTCTAAATGTCCCATTTTCAAAAAAAGAGTAACACACGGACACGGTAACAATTTAAATAAGAGTGAGTAAGTGGACGATAGTGCATGACAACCGCTGCGATGACAACATGCACAACACGTGACACTCACCCACACACAGCCTCACACACATTGTTCGTTTAAAATTCGTTAGTTGGCTCGTACCTCGTTTGTGAGTACGTACGCGTTGATTGGGAGTAAGCGACGATTGATTATTGTTTTATGTATCGACATGTGTTATTGTAGTCATTTTTTATGTGTACCCTTCAATTGAACAATCACTAATCGCAAGTGCACTTTTAATGTTAAATTACAAACAAAGTAACTGTCTATAAAGCAAAGTATTAGTCGTTCGGACGTCAGGTATGAAAAACGTCATATAGAATTTACCGTAGGGCATGGAGGTGCAAACGATATTGAGTAACAATTAGGATCACAAAAATTTGGTTAGACTTTATTTAAGATAACGCTATAACGTAACACGTTACTGTAATGATAAAAGTCTCTTTAGATTACGGATTAAATTAATTTAATAAAAAAAAACATATTAAATAGAAACACGTTTACTGTTTATAGAAATGTATGCCCGCGTATATTCAAAGCAGAGAGTTATTATTATTATTATTATATCTCAATTCGTATCTAAAAGATTAAATAGTATAAAATTATTATGGTCGGTGATAAATAAAACATATCATCTAATATAAGATAAACAAACCGGGTTCCTATTATAATTCAATGCACTTAACAATATCATATATTATGTGGAATAAGGATAGATTTTGGCGACTAAACGCAATGAGTACTTGTACCGTATTGAGTGAAGTGTAGGTGTGTGTAATGTGTGCATGCGTGGTGCTGCACTGCTAAAGCATAATCGCATGTACTTGTTAAATCTAATCCATGTCCTGCTCAATTGTTTTTTGCTTTCGCAGATAATAGAAAATTAAATGTAGAACAACTTTTCTTCTATAACAGTTTGTCACATCTCTAACAATAGATGAGATATCTGCAGTGACAGCTAAAATCAAACAGACTGTATAGGCCACATATAGTATTTATATGCACAGCAAAAAAATCGTAAAAAGTGAAGTGATAATATGATATGGCTTCGAAAATGTATACATCTAAAATTTACATCCGTCGTAAGCAAGAACTCAGTTTCGTGATTTCGATTGTAAAATAAGATATTGCAGAACTTCAAGAAATCAATATATCACCCTATAATTTACAGTTTGGAACATGGAATTTTATCACAAACCAGAATTTAATCCTTTTTTTTATTTATAACACCATAAAATAAATTGTATTATTATTATTATTATTATATTTTGATTGAAAATGTAGAAGGTGACATAATTATAAGGGAGAATATAATTTACAATCGTGATAAATCTTTATCAATATATTTATATTTACACTGAGCATATGTATAGCTTTTCAATAGTCTGTAAAACTATTGTTGATGTAGTAACTTTAAACTCTTGTCACCACTAGTTGCCTCAGATCTCATATTCGGACATCAAATTTTGAGCACTCTCATTCGGAAAGTGCTCTGCAATTTGGTTATTGATTTCTTGTAAACTGAGATGCTAGCAAAAAATATGACGAAGACTATCAACTGTTGCCCAATGATCTAAAAATCTAGCTTTAGGGTCGTTGATGACATTGGTCGTCGAAAGCTTATAATAAATATCTGGAGTTTCCGCTGTTTGCCTGGCCACTCGTGGGGTTGTAAGTTCACTTGGAATGAACAAATTTTCTGCATCAATAAATACACTTTCAAATTCTTCATCAATCCTAATGTCCTGGAAAGTCAACGTTAGTGTTTCTACATGTTTATAACTCTGTAGGAAATCCACATTTACAGACTGAAGAACTTTGCTTAATGCTCAGGTGTATGAAAACACCTTGCTTTTTCAGGGGAAGGGGGAGGGTGGTGGAAGAGCCCCCTCGGTCCCTCCCCTAAATACGCCCTTGCAATGAATGTAATAACTCGAATAACCATACGTTTAATCAATTGAAAGAAAAATTAAATCAGGAGTATAATGTGGAAGTAAGAGAAAAAACGAAAACCACGAGCTAAGATCAGCCGAAAAGCTTTAAAGGATGACAATGAGCATTTAATTGAGCAGATTGTCCAACAAACGACGTAAATGTTGGCCGTAATAATTGTTCAGAAGAAATTACTATTATAAAGAATATTAAAAATGGAACCCATAATTTCGATTGAATAATTAAAGCGAAGCAACAAAATATTGACACATTTTTTTTACTAAAACATATTTGTGTTACGTAGATGAATATTTTAAGGTAGTGAGGAGTAGTAGCAGACCGCGTATTCTGCCGGCGCCGCCTGAATGGACTTTTCCTTATCTCTTTCTAATCTTCGTCTTCACGTAGTCATTTGTGGAGATGATATGCTAATGACGCGCTACGTGATGCTATACTAATGACTTATAGAATCAAATAAACTATTAATGTCTGCTTTTTGTCTAATCGATTTCGTGTACTTTTTTCATTGTTCCTATATTTTCGTATATTGTCGCCGTAAATGTAAATAATCATTATAACATTGCTCAACAGCAAATTGAAGCTTTTGTTTTCTCGTTCTAATTTCGTTCTGATCTTTACACGATCATTTTTGAGGATGCTATACTAATGACGCGCTATGTGATGTCAATGACTACTAATATAATCTAATAAACTATTCATGCATGTTTTTTGGCTAATCGCTTTCGTTTACTTTTTTAATTATTCGTATATTGTCACCATAAATAAAAATAACCATTATAACACTGCTCAACACCAAATTGTAGCTTTATTTTCTCGTTCTGATCTTCACGCGGTCATATGTGCTAATGTGCTGAAAAAATCAACATTTGGAAAAGTAGGGTAGAAAAGGATTCGTTCGAAATGTTTTCCAGTGTTGACAGTTTTATAATC
>WYDF02258275.1:0-19580 GCA_009867245.2 Adranes taylori
ATATATAAGTATGGTTGAGAGTAAAGGTCGCTTAGTAGTAGTAGATTTAGAGAGCACTTAGCGTTTAGTAATAGCAGGTGTAGAGATTGCATCAATTAATTAGTAACTTTAGATAGCATTTAGAGTGGCACGTAGCAGACAGATTTTAAATAAGGTAACTTACTGTTCCATGTTTATTATTATTTGAATACATAGCATTAAGAGTGTAACTTGAGTTTTCCTGAACGTACCTGACCCCTTTGATTTGAAATTTAGGCGGTGCAGTAAATGCTCCTCGCTATAGCCTTCATATTTGGTGAAGGCGCCGGATAACCCTACATATATTATGTATTATTTAATTAATGAATATGTTCTTAGGAGTAAGTGATATAAATATATAAGATGATATTGTTATATGATTTTTTTTCTTGTACTCATATCTAAGTTCAATGTTAAGATATCGCCATGACCCTAAAAGAAATTTAATAGTAGTGACACGGTTTTCTTATCAGTTTATTTTTATTGTTCTTCTGGATGTTTCTATACTTAATTCCATTTTCGTTCGTTCGATATAGTACGAACGAAAAAGAATAGAATTAATAGAACTAAAAGAAGGGTTAGACTCGTTAAAAGAAAGCTTAGATTCTCTTTTCAGTAGCAACGTTCATAGACCCTTTATATTGGGTAATTCAGAAGAATTATAATTTTATTTACACTCTTATGTGTGAGTATAGCTTTTATTTTAAGAAAAGCTCTCTGTCGAAGAAATACAGTCGAAACTGTTAATTTAGTGTCAAAAATTGGGTGCAAAATTAGGTTGCAAGTAGTCGAAAATGAGAACGCGCATTTAGTACAATCTTAAAAAATTAATTTAAATGAATTACTCCTAATAATTAATTATTAAACGGTTTACTTAGTATTTGTAGAGCATTAATTAGGTTCGTTTTTATCTTTTCATTTACAAGACTGCGACGGAGCAGTAAAGATCCGACTTTCGGGGAGCCGTATGGTTATGGTCCACCGCGGTACTGGACGACGAGGGAAAGTAAATCGCGCATGTCGCTCTGGATGTCATGCAACAATATTCCGATCCAGCCACAGAGTTGAAAGCGTGGTTGATAGCAGCACCTTCACCGGAAATAAATTCTGGAATTTCCCTACGAACCAAGGTTAAACGAGTGCCAAATGAGAGACCAAAGGACTTATGCAGTAAGAGTTGCAAAGGAAGAAACATGATGAGGTATAAATGTTTCATTAAATGTGAGGCTGGACAATTATTCAGCACTAAGCTCAGGCTGCTAATGGATTTAAATATTACGTCTATAAGCTAAACGTGCTGAGCGTGCGCTAAACGTGCGCTCCGATGCGTGACGTCAGAATGCCTTGTTAAATTCAGGTAACAAATTTGAGTCTTCAGGAAGCTCGCAAATAAGTTTTAAGTGCAAAAGCGTCATTCACAGTTATTAAATGCGAAAAATAATAATGAAAATAGAACGTAACGAAAGTTGGCTGCGGAAAATTGCAGGTGCAGCGAGGCACTTAATTTGGAGGTCAAGTTGTGGCGTTGGGCTCAGAGACGATATCTGTTTTGAGAATTGTTACGCGACGTGACAAGTTAGGCGACGTAGGCTGTTGTCGGAAGATTGATGGACGTGTTCAATTTGACGTAGATGTAGGACAAACGATTCCGAGATTAGTGGCTTATGATGTTTGTAGGAACTGCAGTGCATTGAAATTAGGATCTTGAGTTCGCTATTTTTAATATTATTAGTTTTAAAATATATTATAAAGAATTTCAATTCAATTTAATTTTCATTTCAATTCAATATAATTCAATATCAACGTCTACAGCATTTATTACAATTTGACTTTTTTCTGAAAATATATCACTCAAATTATTGTTTTAAAATGTTATTTTAAATATCGAGAATTAGGCGGTCTAGTTCTCCTTGCTAGAATAGTCATATTATTATTATACATTTGTACTGTTATTCATGCACCGCTTATATATCTTGATTTATTTTTGATACTATCTTTATTTCTTTCTTTGTTTATACTATCTGGAAGACCAATCGATGTTATTTTGTTAAAATCTTTAAATGCTGTTTCATTAATTCGCTGTAAGAATCTTTTATCAGCTGCCCACAAGAACGAGAACTACTGGACTACTCACGTACTCGTAGTTTCTCATGTCCTCAGTAAGCCACTGAAGACCGTTGGAACAATAAGAGCTTATCCGAAGTGCGGTCCCACGTTAAACTGACCTGGTGCCCGGGAATTCTTATTTTCGATGGCTATTATATTTTGTAATAATGAAGATATTTATTTGAGCCATCTGTGAAAGTCGCAAGGACTCTCCGTTAGCTGCGAGTCATTCACAATATTACCAGTCTGTCACAACATTACCAAATCGTGTGCATCTTTTAACTAAAGAGGATAAAAAATTGCTTATATATGATTCTCATAGAATTTTCCTCTCTGTTCCTATCAACGCGGTGTGTAATTGTAACCTGCTATACTCGGGGTTAGTTGAGTCACTCAGTAAGGACTGCATCCGCGTTAACTTGGGTGTTATTATAGCTGGTAGTGATCTCCTTTCTGTTTCAGTTACTAAAACATAAAATTCTAACCCGCATTAATTAAGGTTGGTTTTAGATGCTCAGCAGCAGCAACACTTAAACTAATCGAGCTGTTATTGTGACTGACAATAGTCTCCTTTCGGTTCCATTCACTTAGAGTACAAATCTAGTCCACTTTAATCGAGGTGAGTCTTAATAATCAGCGACATATAGTGAACTCCGTTATACATATCATGCATTCAGATTTAGTTTGACTTCCCGTTGCATTATTAAGTATTTGAGCAGTCTTTCCGCATTAGCACTGTTTCATTATTATATCAGTGCACATTAGTATTGCTTTACATGCTCCGCTTTTCCAATAATTATTATATATTTGTACTATTCTATATGCACTGTTTATCTATATTGATTTGTTTATGATAGAATTACTAAAAATTATTTGCCAACCACCATTGTTGCGTTATTAATTTAATATGGTATTTATTCTCTGACATGTAGTTGTGCATTTATATTTCTTTCTTTGTTTATATCATTTAGAACATAAACAGACGTTAGTTTGTTAAATCGTTAATGCTGTCTCATTAATTAGCAGTTATAATCTTCTTCAGGTACCCACAAGAATACGAAACACGGGATAATAAAACCAGTTTCAAAATGTGGTCTCACGTTAAACTGACTTGGGGCCCGCGAATACACATTTCTGAGTGTTGTAATATTCTGTAATAATAGATATTTGTTTGGGCCATCTGTGACAGTCACTAAAAAGGAGAAAAATTTGCTTAGGTATGACTTTCATACACTAAGCAAATTAATGTAGGAGGCAGCCTACCTCCAACACTAATTAATGTAGGAGGTAGGCTGATATATCTTGTACACTAAAGGACTTAAGAATCGCTATTTTAGAAACTACAGACATATAAAGAACCTTTTTATGTAAACCACAGCTAATTCAGCATTAGATAAGATATTCTTAGAGTAAATAGGTCCTTTGCGTACAGACATGCGTGAAAACAATAACTAGTATATTCTTTAGAATCCTACGCCAATCCAGAAAGAAACAGTAAACTGTAGCTACGGCTTTCGTTGAAATTTTTTCTTGCATTATGAGATTCCATCCAAAATTGTAAGTGACCGGTGTCCATAATTTATAAATTAGGTTTTCGAAGAAGTATGTACAATGTTACAAATTGATATACTTTCGAGTACAAGTTTCCATCATAAATCGATTGGGAGTCCCGATGATTCACCCAAAAATTTGGGAGCTTATATACATATGTAGGCTACCAATATGACCCGAAAGTTGGTTGTTATGGTTACCTTCTTGATGTTTTGTATACAATAACACTGTCCATACTAGTACAAAGTGTACACCTCATGAACTTGTTTTTGGAAAACTTTCAAAATTACCCGCACCTTGAAGAGGTAGAACCTTTCTATTCTTTTCGAAAATATCCTCTAGAATTAAACTTTCGTTTACAAACGGCACGTTTGATGCTCGTAAAAATTTGATTTCTATAAAACTAGAAACAAAAGGAATTAATGATTTGGTTCTAATAAAAAGGCATAGTATCAATAAGTATGGTGGTTTGTCTGTATAAGATGATACATATTAAAGGTCCCAATCTAGGAATAGAAGTGGATAAAAAAATTGTTGAAATTCACAAGAATAAAGCAGTCCTGTATAAACAATAAAAGATTATAATTTGAAAGTTTGAAAATTTTAAATTAAATTTTTAATTTGAAATAAAATGAATTAAAATATATATAAAAGGGTTTCAATTAAATAAACTAAATTGAATTTAAATAAAGGAAATTGAAATTTCAATAAAAAAGTTTAGTTTTCAGTTCCAAAATAGATTCGGAAGTTTTAAACAAATTAAAGTTGTACTATATGTACACCCTTGCACAACAAAGTTTTACATATAAACCTTAAATGGTGATAAAATCAAAATTAAATTAATTTAAATCAAATATTTTAATTTTTAAATAAAAACTATTAAAAATTAAATAAAAAGTTCTAAATGAATAGAATTTAGTTGGACTTGCCAATGGTCATTCGAGGTAAGCAACCAGTAAATAAAACTTTCAGTTCCAAAGGGGTTCGCAAGTTTTAAATATAAAAATTGAAACTTACATAATTTCTTTTTAAATTCTAAATAAATAAATCAGGCTTTTTGTTTTATTCAGATTCTAAAGATCTCAAATAATAAAATGTTAGTAAAATAATTAATTTAAATAAAAAAAAAATTTATTCAGCATTCAGTTCCGAAAGGGTCGGAGGCATAATTAAATTTCGTCTTTTAGTTACGCACGAATCGGAAGCAATCGATTTAAATAAAGTATATTCAGCTTTCAGTTTCGAAAGGGTCGAAGGCATAATTAAATTTCAGCTTTCAGTTCCGCAAGGATCGGAAGATAATATTTCAAAAAATTAAATGCAGCATTCAGTTCCAAAAGGGTTGGGGGCATAATTAAAGAATATCTTTCAGTCCCAAAAGGCCGGAAGCTATAAATAAATTACATAATATAAAGCTAGGTTTCAGTTCCGGAATGGTCGGAGGTATAATTAAATTTCAACTTTCAGTTCCACAAGTTTCGGAAGCAATAAATTTTAGAAAACTAAAACAGTTCCGAGAGGGCCGGAGGGGAGCCATTATTAAAAGTCAGCTTTCAGTTCGGCAAAATTCGCAAGTGATAAATAAATTAAAAATATAAATTTTAAATTTGAATAAAATTAAAATGAAGAATCAATAATGGAGATAATATTTGAAATAAATTACCACGCGTAAACCGACTTCTAAAGGGTAAGATTTTTGACCTTGCGCAACAAGAAGCAGTACCTATACATACAAAAGGAGGAATTCAGACCAATGGGAACAGAACATTAAAACAACATCACAGTCGTGAATCCTAATGAAACAAACGAGATGATGGCAGTCCAACAGTAGACGGCGGAACAGTCAATAATGACGAAAAAAAATCTACATATTCGATGAGGAATTAGGAGTATTAAAAAGGAGACTAAAATCGTCACAACCATCACTCTATCTTCAATGGAAAAAAGCTTTGAATAATTGTACTAGGACTACAAAATAACTTCAAAAGAAGCAGAAGAAATGGTTGTATCTCAAGATTACTGGGAAGTGAAAGAAGTGTGTCAGCTATTGCATGTGGAAATATAAGACAAAAGCCAAGAAATATTTACTACGTTAAGAAAAACAATAGAATTAGCAACGAAAAAAAACGACAGTCAGGCGGCAGCAAGTATTATCGAAAAAAATTAGCTAGTAGGTGTCGTATCCGGGACGAACAATATAGAGAAAATGTCAGAACTAAATAAGCAGATTTTGGCGGTTGCCAAAGACGGTCGTGTTATGACAGCCGAAGCATCGCTGGCTTAGTCCTGCTCCGTTGTTCCGCCGGCAGCAACACACTTCTGTGTGTTAGCCTTTGACATTTGAACAACTTATAACAGATGAATCACGCAAGCGTTTAAAATACCCTGGGGAAAAAGCAAACGTGGTGATAAAAGGAGTAGCACAATACGTAACAGCTCTTACTAGGTAAATAAAAACTATTCCACAGCCGAGACTCAAGAATGATTTCAGGGTACAGGTAGAAGTGATAGTAGTACCCAAAATAGGAGAAAAGTTTCCATAAGAAATTATCAGTGATGTCATAATAGAGGAGTGGAACAATATATACATAACGGATACGTGATTCCACAAACCAGGCCCGATAGGTATACTGCTTGGAACAAACGAAAGTTTGCCTAAAAAGCAACGACTACTATCCATGATGGATGCAATCACAAATTCCGTGGTCAAATTTCAAGAAATAGAACAAAGTCGAAGCCAGCAGAAGAGTGAAGACGAGTGAGTATCCTGACGAACTCTACGCAGCTACGACGTCAAGGGATAAAAGAAGCAGAGACACTGTTCCCTAATCCCAATGATAGAAGAAATGCCAGAAGGCATGCCGACGAGGAGTGCGGCTACGAAATGTCAATCGCAAGTTGCCGTTGAAGCCACGCTGAAAATACTCGGCAATATGTTTACGCTGTAAACAGGGAAAGGTCTGGAGCATACAGGTTTTTCAACCCTGTGGACTCTCAGACATCACATATTAGTTTTCCATAGTTTTGCGTAATATGTATTTGCATCATATTGCAAATACATAACATTGTTGTTTGAATATTCCCATTAAAGTGGATAATTCAACGGATAAAATTATTCTCTGCTAATAGGAGATATCTAGAATATACGATTCACGGATCCTATACTTCTGAATGTCTCCAGTAGACATTTTAAGATTATAGAGTCGATTACGATCAACAGGGATATCTAGAGGATAGGAACCATGGCTGATATACTCCTGGATATCTCTAAGCAACAATTATTTTTATTTTACTAGTTTTCTAACAGGTGGAGATTTTATTAGCTTTTCTAACAGGAGAATGAACATTACGGTGGTTATACTCACACAAAATTCCCAGAAAGCATATTTGTTTTGTTGAAAGTATAAGATAAAATGTTTTCAAGAGCAATGGGAGATCTGGAAGATGAGAACCGCGTCAGGCGTGTCTTATCTTCACAGATTTATCTATAAAAATTAAAAGACTTATTTCATGTATCATATGCCAAGACGCATTAAGATTATTTAGTTGAAATGTATAATATATTCATCTTATTTCTATAGTCAAATGATTTATATTTTAACATTTCTAATCATTTAGTTAATCCTAAATAAAGATAAACCCTCTAACCAAAAATTTCCATGGAATAAAAGATGTTATCTCAGGAAACATTTAATTTTTAAACAAGCAAGCAAATTATAATTACATATGTTTTGTTTTAAACATTCATTGATTTACACATAACGTAACTAAAGTATTGTACAACGATATCAGTTTTAGATGTTTAGCTTGCATTGTAGTACATTCTGCTGAATAACAAATGAGCAAAACTAATTATTTAATGATCTACAAGTGGTACTAATTGTTCAAAATATACTAATTGTTCATATTGTTTATAGTAATTTAATTTACATATAACGAGTGACGGGATTATAATAAAATGAAATTATTTTTCAGAACGTCGTAATGCGTGTTTGATTCTATAACATCCCCTTTCTCGTTTAACTACTCCAACTTATTACCAATTTAATTAATTACTGTATTAAAGCTGTTCAAAACGCGTTCGTTTAATTGAATAAACAAAGTTTAAGAAACATTTATGATTAAAAATGTTAATCAATGTGATTTACCAGATATGAAACATAGTTTTTTAATGCGTTTTACACGTTCCAAATATATTAAATAAAGTACGTACTTTTCAACATTGCAGATGTTGTCATTACGTAAAATAACATTAAACAATCGGAATGAATATATTATTAACATCACAATAATTACCATATTAAATTTTTATTATTATATTGATGGTGTGAGACTAATAAATATTACGATAATAAACCTAAAGCAATACATTAGCTAATTTCACCCAAATTATTTTTTAATCAATCTGTATGACATGTAAATGTTTTGAAGAATATTATTTAAGATATATTATTATAAAAACATACGTTTCTAGGACTCTAAATTCATATAACATGAACAAAATTCAACAAAACCGATCGAACAGCCATGTCATCTCAGAATCTAACCACGTTTGGCTATCTAACACCTTACACAAGCTCCTAAGATGCATCCACATAGAACATAAAACAAATTTAATCTATTTTATTTTTATATTTATTTTTTGTTGGTGCGACAATAATAAATAACTCGATCTGCTAGATATGTGTTAGTATAAGAGCAGTTGTATATGTCAGTTTAGCACTAAAAATATAAATTATTCTTTGGTCAGTTAGAGCACAAATTTCGAACTCGACGAACCACAAAAATTAAAATGATACATAATGATACATAGCGAATATGATAATCATTGTACTTTTAATAATGTATGCATTCTGTAATGTTATTTTACGTAATATCAATATCTGTAATGTTGAAAGGCACACACTTTATGTAATATATTTGGAACGTGGAAACTTATTAAACAACTATGTTTAATATTTGGCAAATCACCTAAATTATACTTATATATAAACGTCTAGCTCTGTCCGTTTGACGGTTTTGATACTTATTATATCACTAGCATTTATGTGCGAGTGAGATAGTTAGTACTTTTGTAGTACGTACGAATTCTGCATTAAAAGAAACATGAATTAACTAGCTAAGTTCGTTGTCACGTTTAGTTTACATTCAGTACTAGCAGTGGCGTGCATTTAAATTTTTTTATTATGCTAGATTATATTATATAACTTAATTTTTTACTTTACTCTGCGTGAATTACGAAAAACGCCGGTAGGGGTCAAATAACCCAACTCATTTGGGTAAGTAAAATATGACCTCATAATGGATAGTCGTTTTACGACGGGTTATCATCTAGTATATATATATGAACAAAAACGACGCGCAACGCTAGATGATAGACTTTTAAGCCCGAAATATATCGCGGAAAATATGAGTTTGGAGAGTTTAGTGAACCGGTACGTAATAAATTAACTTAATAATGCATTATGGATCACGTTAAACATATTTGAACATATATATATATATATATATATATATTGTAATTTAATGTTTCCGCGAGTGCCATCTGATGAGTAGATATTTGTCTTCAGGTTTCTTGTCTTGCACATTTTCGGGCTCAAACAAACATGAAAGTAACAACAGATAAACAAGTTACTAAGTTATATAAATTATTAGACAACAAAACTAGTTCTTTCACACCAGAACCAAACCTGCAAATCAACATAACTACAGTGCACAACCTGTCCAGTCATGAAATATCAGACGCAGTCACATCTGTCCTTGAAAAGGGTTTCAATTTTGCAATTACTCCAAATAGATTACCTGTTGAAAACATAATATGCAGAGAAGAAAGTATCATAACAAACTTACTTGAAATGGATGCAGAAGAAATCAGACAGGAGGTAGCACACGTATTCAGGCGTTCGAAATTAGAGGAACAAAACCTTAACAAAAATGAAATATTTGCTCTCAAATAGCTAATAGACAACAACGAATTAGTGATACTACCTGCTGACAAAGGGAACGCAACAGTAATCATAAACACTTCCGACTACGAACAACAACTAAATGACTTACTTGAAGATGACATTTACGTGAAAATAGATACGAACATACATAGAATAAACTACAAAACCGAAACTTAAAGCTTCATATATTGACGCCAAAACAGTAAAAAACCTATTTCCACGGGAGAAATCATCGAAATGCCCGAAATTTTATGGATTACCGAAAATCCGCTAAGAAAATACTCCTCTGAGATCCATCTTTAGTCCATTTGATTCTCAGACATTCTGGCTTTCACGATATTTGGCGAAATATATTCAAGCTCTGATTGTATCTTCTGAATCATATGTAAAAACAGTCAGCACTTTTTAGAGGACCTAAAAGAACATATACTACAACCAACGGACATAATAGTTAGCGTCGATGTCGTATCCCTGTTTACTAACATCCCCGTGGCTGAAACATTGGACATACTAAGAATAAAACATCAAGCTCCCACGCATATTATTGTTTTAATAAGCCACTGCACTAGCAATGACTACTTCATCCAGAGGATAACGTTACGAACAGAAATGGGTTCGCCTCTTTCAAGCGCTATATTGATGCCACATTTGTGATAGCGCTACATGGAAGTCAAGAACTGCAGAAATTCTTCGACGCACTTAATGCTGAGCACCCAAAAATCCAATTCACCATGGAAGTAGAGAACGACCAGCAACTATTTTTTTTCGAAGTATTAAATTCAAAGATACCTAACGGATCTTTTGCATACACAGTTTATAGAAAGAAAACGCAGACAAACCGCCATCTACACGCTAATTCACACCACTATCCAGCACAGAAGAATTCCATAATAAAAACTTTAATTCATCGGTCAAGATTACTTAGCGACGATGAAGGAATAGACTCTGAAGTCGCAATATTGCGAGGCCAACTTCTCCGGAACCGCTATACCAATACCCAAATGAACAAGAATCTACTCCCGAAATACAAAATACAACGTCCGGAACCAACACCATCTGAACCAATTTCTATTGCAATTCTTTCGTATGAAAATGAACTGCCGACAAAATATCATTGATCCTAAAGAAAACCGGCATCAAAACAGTATTTAATACACATCAATAAATCAGCAGCATATTATCCAAACCAAAATATAAAATTCCACTAGAAAACCAAGGTGTGTACGAAGTATCCTGCATTGAATGCGATTTTGTCTATGATTGTCAAACAAACAGAAAAATATCAGCCAGAATAGCTGAGCACACAAACAACGTCAATAAGAACCTCAGTACGTCTGCTCTTGCCCAACATAACTCCGCAACTGGTAATAGACTAGCTGTTGAAAACTCTAGAACAATAGCCACTGAAACCCACTATATCAAAAGAATTACTAGAGAAGCGATAGAAATCGAAAAACGACTGAAAACTATGAATAAACTAAACGACAACGAAAACGTTTCTAACACTTGGAAACTTGTATTACATCCATACCTGAAAATAAACAACAAATAATTCACATCAACAACAAACCAGACAAAACTGCATCTACGGTACGACCACAATCAACAACATATGTAGACAACGTAACAAGAATGTAGACAAAAGAACATGCGTCACCGTACGAAGTGCGGCAAGCGCTGACGTAGAAAGGAGAATATCAAGGTCGTATGCGAAACGCATTACACAACAAGTTTTCAGACTTTCTGTAACCCTCGACTTTGGCGAACCGATGGCATGTATGTATGTATGTATGTTTGTATGTATGTGCTTAAAACTGACTTCTGTATCGCAAAGTGTGACATTTTTGACGGTATTGATGCTAAATATATTTTAACCTACGACTTGAAAATTTCATCTGGGCCAAAAATGGAATTAAATCATTCTTTGCGCAATCATTTTTTACAACGTTCGACGTGGATTAATTCAACAGCAATGCTTAATTTGATATTTGGCGAACAAACACCGTAAGGGTCAGTGTTTATTTGTGGCTTTTGTTCGCTCAATGACGAATTTCGTAAAGGTCGTACACAAGTGGTCATTGTTCCGACAAATATTGATGCTGCGCGTGAACTAATTCTGCAAGATCATCATGTGATTTATCGTAAGATTAAACCATGCTTGTGCATTACTAGGGCTAGCATACAATTAATATTGCACAACCATTTGGTCGTCAAAAAGATTTGTTTGCGCTGGATCCCACTAAGGGGTTCGATTGTGGTACTTCAGAACATATCTATAACATCATTCATGATGACGAATCGTGTATCTACGCCTATAAGCCCAGAAATAAACATCAATCAAGTATATGGGGTTTTCATAACGAGCCTGCCAGAATTTTTTGGAGAAATAAGAAAAAGCAGTAGCCAAAGGCAATCATTCTCCATTACGACGATGCTAGCTAGCACACATCTGCTCGTACATGTGACTTTTTGAGCATTCAAAACGGCACATTTGATGGGTTATCCGCCCTTCAGTTTGATTTGGCATCAAATGACTAGGTTTTATTCGGGCACATTAAAAATAAATTGATAGGTCAATATGTTCTGACACCTGAAGCGAATATATGTATTGAAAGCATTTATTTTGGAGGTATCTCAATCGGAGTGGAAAAATTGCTTCGAAAATTAGTTTAAATAAATGCAAAATGTATTGATCTTAATGGAGAATATCTTATAAACAATAAATCCATTTTCGATAATCAAGATTTGTTTTTGTTCTTTACCCCCGAAATATAAAGAGTAACCCTCGTACATCTATAATAATACAAGCAAAGAATAAATTGTGATAAATTTGATGTTTCGTAACAAGAAATTATTTGGTTGTTGTAGATTTACCTTCAGAAACACATCTATTTCATAAAACGTTGGAAGAAGATATTCCTCGAAAAACTTGTTTCCTATGTCCCAGTGGATCAAAAACGAATTTAATGGAATTATGTTTTTAAATGGCTTAGGTCTATGATTGATGAATTTGAAACATTCCATCAACATCAACCATTTTCCAAACGAATGACAAATTTATCCTCAGTTAATAGTTTTGTTGATATGTTTGTGTCATATTAGCGTATATTAATAACATTAGTCTTGTAAATAAAGCGAAGCGTACAGAGTTGGCTTACAAAAAAGACTCTAAAAGAGAGTTACTTCATCATTTTTTGGAAGGTGAATAAAATAAGATGAGTATATTTTAAATTAAAGGAATCTGTGAAATTTGACGACTAAAAATATCTAAATCGTTGCTTATTGTTTTTCACTGTTGAAAGAAAACTCCGGCTTATGATTACAAGTATGTTAATAATAGCTAACAACTTAAAAACAATAAATTAATAACTGGCAAATGATAATAAGAACTCATACTTCATATTGTAAATTCATATTTTCTACATTCTGGGGGGCTCGACAAAACGTCAATGCGTTATTCACAAAGTTATTGACTATTTATCTCTATGGGATATAATAGTTGCACTGGTTTTTTAAGTATTCCCGAACCCATTTAAAATTCGCAAGAACGAACTCTTCCGCCCCTGTCTGGGAATACTTTTATTGCCCACACTAAGTTCCAGAGTAAACGCGGCGTTCCAGGTTCATTCAAAAGCTTGACGTCACGAACTTTTACGTTTGAAGAGAATACCTACTCATTGTGATGAGCAGAACATAATTGACAAATGTATTCATTTGTCCATCGTTTCCAGCACTTTAATGAAATTTGTTCTCTACGTTTTCATATTTTAGCAATTATTTTAGCTTTACAATTTTCATATGTTGTTAACGAGATATAATTAGTTGTATTTAAAAAGTGTAAAGTGTTAAAGGCGTGCAACTCTTCCGGAGAATCCGTGAGATAGGTCAATGGCCTTGACTTAAGAGTTAACATTATTTCTGTCACGACAGTTGCCAATTAATCGAATGCTAGCATGGTTTCTCCCTGTGTAAGCTTCAGAGCTGTTTTTACAGGTTTCATGTGAAGTTCCCACCAGCCGCCCCACCATGGAGCTCTTTCAACAATAAATTTCCACTCTATTCGATGTTATTTGATATATCTAGACAATGCCGGACTATCTAAAATTTTCGTTAAACCTTCTAATTCTAATGCAGCTCGTTTGAAGGTTTTTGTATTGTCAGAATAATTGGTTTCGTTTGGATTTTTAAATTGTAACATATGTCCAGTAAAATCAAATACAGTTGTTTGATATGTGTTGTTTGAATCAAAACCAGTGGTGGTTAAAACTCGATCTCGAAGAAATGCTGCAAGTGGTTCTTGAGCTGACTTGCACTTGTATTTTTTGCAAATGAAACATTTATTTATTACTGTCTTTACTACCTTTACCTTTTCTCCATATCCAGTAAAGGGTCCTTTCAAATCATTTACACTCCTAACTAAAGTATCTACATAGAACGACTTCTGTAAAATGGCAGTTATTGTTGAATAAATCATTTGATGGTCCGTCAAATCCCTAAAATTCGCGTTTCTCAGTCCTAAAATTGTATAAAATGTCGAAAACACCTGAGGTCGTTAAATTATTTTCTCTTATCATTTCTCGGTGTGGCCTTGTAACGAACTGCCAGACTTTATTACTGAATGGCGCCTTGTCCGGGCGCCAAAATATGGGACGCCCTCTGCTAATATGATAACGGAACACCCACACGCAACCCTGCTAATGGGGAGCTATATCAATTGTCACAAATGGTGCAATTAAATATCACATAAATTACAGACTAAAATCAGCTTCGGAAATTTCCCTCGGACACCAGGTCAGTTTAAAGTGAGACATCACGCGGCCACTGATGTTGTTAATCTTCCGGTACTCCGAAGTTTTCTGAGAGCGTAGATAGCTACGAATCTTCTGAGTTGTGCAGAGGTTCTTACTCTTGTTTGGGTATCTGTAACGAACTTAATGCTAATGAGTGAACACAGCATTAAAGTTTTAATAGAACTGTCTATTGTTCTTCCATACAAAATAAACAGGCACAGAAAGAAAATATTAACACACAATTAAAATGTTAATAATAATAATAATGTTATGCATAAACTGGAAACTAAAAGAATATCGCAGTAATGGCGCTTAACTAAAAAAAGCACTTCAAGCAGTGTATATTTTTAGCGGTATAAATGTATATGAATAAAACAAACTGATCTTACTCATAAAAACGAGGAATATGGTATAACGGCGGTGCATGAAAAGCAATATGATAATGCGGTGCTAAAATAGTGACGCGGGGAGCATGTAACAGTTATTAGTCATACAGCAGGGGGGGGGGGAGGGTAATACAACAAAGGTGAGACGATGTGGAAACTTGGGCACACAGGATGAACAACGGAATAGGTATCTTGCTCGGGAAAGTATTACTGAGACTCGTAATACCGCAAGACGTCACGATGTCCAGTGCCAACAGCTGGCAGTAGAACAAAAGCCAGAAGTATACACGTAAGTACGGTAGAAAAGTGAAATACTTCTAACCCGCGTACCGAGGTGAACCACATACATTACGCTGTTCAGTGACTATCGCTGGCAGAAATACCCAAGCCATTGATATACACGTAAGTAAGGTAGAAAAGAAAAGTGTTTCTGAGACGCATAAAGAGGTGAATATCACAGACATTACGTTGCCCAGTGCTTACAGCTGGCAGTAAAACAGAAGCTAGTAGTACAGACGTAAGTACGGTAGATAATGCTACTGAGATGCGTAAGAGGTGAACTACAGACGTTTCGTAGTCCAGTATCTACAGCTGGCAGTAGAACACAAGGCACTAGTATACACTTAACTATTGTAGAGAAAGTTAAAGGAATTTTTAGGAGTGAGAAGCACAGCTATTCAAACACATGCAAAGCAATCATACGGTGTATCATACGGTATAACAGAGAAAGCTAATCAACGCGTGCATTCATAACAATTACAAAAGCCAACGGAAACAGTGGTACATAACAAAATCCAACGGAAACAGTGCTAATTAAATAATAATGTTCACCCAATACGCTCAACTCTGTCGGATTATATGGAGCAGTAACTGGTGGCTCGTGATGTCGGTGTGGCAGCCTCGGCAGACTGCTAGATAGCTGGCTGACTGATCTCGACGAGTCACAGGCAGGATCTGATCTACCTGCGAATTAAGCGATCTTTTATAGATCACGGAATCTACAGAGACACACAACTGAGAAGCAGTGAGCTACCAGCAGTTATATCACGCACGTACGTTTCTCTACACGCATAAATGAATTTCTCCTAATATTCTCGAACTTAATATTTAGGACATAGGGGAGGGTCACTAATTGATTATGTGTTAAG
Organism: Adranes taylori; assembly: GCA_009867245.2. Lineage (NCBI taxonomy): Eukaryota > Metazoa > Arthropoda > Insecta > Coleoptera > Staphylinidae > Adranes > Adranes taylori. The sequence goes on from WYDF02258275.1 coordinate 15,948, forward strand.
GAATGAGAGAGCGTGTAAATTTGTTGGGAATATTAAGATAGGAAAAAAAGTGGAAGCAGATCACTTCCCGAATGAAGCAGAATGATGCTCAAGATGTAATTCTAGTAAGGAAATGAAAAAAGGGAAAGATATGGGGAAAAAGAAAGTAGCGTTAGATGGAACAATAAAGAAAGCAGGGATTTCAAGGAAAGATTAGAACATGAGAATTGGGTGGAAATGAAAAGCGTATAGGAAGTGATGCAAAGCATAACGAGAAATATGAAACGCAGAATGAAAAGCGATAGGAAGAGAAATAGAAAGGAATGGAATAGTTTTGACGAAGAATGGAATAATGAGAAAAAAAATAAGGTAGGTGTTGAGGAGAGTTAGAGAAGGAGAATTGGAATGGCAGGCGTATAACGAAGAAGGGAGTAAACTAGGAGAAGTAAAAAAGAGATGTGCGGAAAGAAGGGAGGCAAAAGAAAACTGAAAGAATCAAAGAGTTGCAGTGGGAAAGTAATATATGGAAATATTTAAGAATGAATGGGGCGGTTGGCAAGGATAGAGAAAAATGCATGCTCAGTATGAATGAGTAGGAGAATAAATGCAAGTATGGGGGAGAATATAGAAGAAGTGGAAAGTGGATTCAGGATGAGTGGGAATAGTATGGATAAAAATAAGGAAGATATAAAGGAAGAGGAAGTACTAGAGGAAATAAGGAAAATGAATAAAGTAAGTACCGAAGGACCTGCTGGGATTCCAAGTGAAGTTTGGGGATGTATGAAGAAGAAAGGAATTGATGCTATAGTAAAAGGGTTTAATGAAATTTGGAATGGGAGGGTGAGTATACTAGAAGAATGGAAGGAAGGGGAAATAATCCCGATATATAAGATAGCAGATAGAGCGAAGGTGGAAAATTATAGAGGGATTATAATAATGAATGGAATATATCAGTTGTTTTATGTGGAAGAATTATCAGTGGAAGAATTATGATGCATAACATGTTGCTTTATTATGCATAACATGTTGCGCAAAATCATTTGTCGTTGAATATTGCGTTGATCCCAATCTTTTTTCTAAATCGTTAGATTCTATTGAAGAAGTAATAGAAGAAAGTGTAGAAGAAGTAATATTTTCTTCTACACTTGACGTATTTACACCTACAGGTCCACGTAAAGTCCATCCAAAAGTGGTATAAACTACTGCAAGACATTCTATAAGTTTTTTATGCTCTCCTGTTACAATCGCGATTTAATACGTTAATGTCGTTAATACATTTATATTCTGAGTTAACACTATAAGACAGTTGAAACTTTTCCACTCTAGAATCGTTAAAAAGTCTTGTCGGCGTGTTTCTCGTTGAATCAAAAGTCATAGCGCTAATTCGATGTGTACCAGTCATAGGTAAATCTAACTCTAGTGAATTCTCCCTTGCAAATGAAAGTTGGGTACCATCGTCAATGATGAACCTAACAAATGATTTTGGAGATGTTTCGTTGACCGATATAAAAGCGTGCGCAGTTTGCAAGAAAATATTAAATGTGCGTTGATTTGATAACATAACCGGTTGCCGTTACTGCTTGTATACTCGTTGTAGGTATTTATATAACTTTATTTATAAATTTTGGATCGCATATTGTAGTTGCGCGCCGTCTTTTACATTTAGAGCAATTTGTTTTCGATTTACAAAATTTAGAATTATGTTTAGTACTTTTGCAAATATCACATTGGCTATTAATTTTCGTAAATAATCCCGCTGCAGCGGCAGAAACTAAATATCTTTATTTGAAGATTTTTTATGAAATAGTTCACTTGAAGATTTTTCGTTAGAACAAAGATCTTGAGATTTTTCAAGATTTGTAACCTCGCTTAGATTTTCGTTTGTAATTTTAAGCCTGGCAATTTTATCTAATTCCGCATCTCTTGGGTCATTAAGTCAAAAGCCATGTTTATAATTTTAGAAAGCTGACCTCGGCAAGTCGTACAATATAACATATCCATTTTGTTTTTCAATTTACACTTATCTATGTATCTTTAAATTTAGTTATTTAATCTTTACGTTGAAATTAATTCGTCCAATATGACGAAAACTTAAGACTTCGGCCAAAATGTAAAATTGGCCACTAAAATGATCTAAAACTTTACCTACTGTCCTTCACCGTTGAAAGAATGGGTCCCTTTAGGTTTAGAGAATGTTTTTCGATGCTTCGATAAGGAATCTTTCGATGATTTATTGTTAAATGCGTTGTCGTTTGGTAACATACTACAAATTTAGTTCCAAAGTGTAGATTTAAGATAAAATAGAAATTATAGTACGCTGTAGTCATTGGTTCTGCTACATATTGTCACGTTATTTTTAGAAGGTTCTGTTACTCCCCAACGTAAGTTGAGTGAGATGTGTTAGTTTTTTTATGACGTCACGCAGCGATCCCCTCATACTTTTTAGGTACTGGAGCGTTCAGTACTTGATTCGTATTACTACTGCGATTCGAAAAATGCGATTGGTTTGGCTACTCACATAAATTTAATGATTACTAGTAAAGTTACAGTTTCTATCGAGTCTGAATATGTGCCAATGTAGTCTTCTAGTCGCTAGATACAATTTAAAATAAAATAGTAGACATTTCCATTGCTAACGTTGTGCATATCTTTCAGATTTAATTATCAATTTATCTAGATATTTAATAGTAGCTCGCAACACTTAACTATCACAAATCGACCTATATAGTTCGGGCTGATGAAATGAAATAATCACATAAACTTAACAAAATGTATTGATACTGTTGAACGAAATGCTTCCAGGCTGTTTAAATAAATTAATTTTCGTGAATTTAAGAATAAAATAAGAATAAATAAAAATGTTGTATTTGATTCATTATATTACATCTCTCTATATATTATATATATATATATATATATATATATACATATATAATTCTAGACACTGTTGATCTTGTTTCGCAACTTAAATTATAATAATGCCAGTTACCTTAATAATTGCTTTTTAATTTATTCTGTATTAATTCAATAAATAAGCTTGCTGATTTAATGAAATTTCATTAAGGACTTCAATCTCAAAATAATTATTTAATCTATTACCTTATAACAAAGCATGTTACTTAAAAGATAAAACTCTATAAATTACATAGTACTTCATAATAAATCAATTATAATGATTCACCCCGTAAAAATTTTATATATAAACAAATAAGATTTCTGCTGCTGTTATTTTCTGTTATATGATAAGTACATAGTTAAGGATACGTTAAGTAGAATAGGCATATAATTTAAGCGCCTATATATTTATATAGCATGCTACTTACACGCATCGCAATAAATTTTTGATGCAGCGTTGAGTGGAGTGCACGTGTAAGTACATGTGTAGTGCGCGTGTGGGTTAGCTTCAGCATACATCTCATTGCACAGCTGCGCAATACGATGACGCGTTATAATATTAAATATGGGGCCAACGCGGTAGCGATGTGGTTAAGATGCAAGACTTCCACCGCAGAGTCCCGGGTTCGATCCCCAGCGCTGACAATGGTTTGCGTTGTTGATCGACAACTCACGAAACAACGTCGGTAATTATAGGAGGAAGCTAACTATAATTTATCATGCACATCTATAGGGGTAGATGTAAAACTTCGGTCCAGT
>WYDF02258286.1:6871-19579 GCA_009867245.2 Adranes taylori
AGATCACCGTCAGCGAGAGTTCGTCCCGGTAGTTCTTGTTCTTCTCCGGAATATCCTTTAAAGCCTTGGTGCAAGCCTTTCTGGTGTTGCCGACCGTCCCGAAATGTTGACTTTTAATGAGAGTTTTCAAGCGTGGAAACAAAAAAAAGTCTGGTGGAAGCACGTCAGAACAGTAGGGAGACTGGGGAATCGTTGGCACACCTGCAATGAGCAGGTGGCTAGGCGCAAGAAAGGATGTATCCGCTGGCGCATGATCATGGTGAATATCATGGCATTATCAATCGATGTCGAGCCGGACCCGTTGAACCCTGCGTTAGAATTTCTTGAGATCTTCCACGTAAAATTTTTCGATCACGGATGTACCCTGCGGTACGCACTTGTGGTGAACTAGCCCCCTGCTATCGAAGCACAATAAGCATGGCCTTGACTTTTGATTTGCTCATTCTAGCCTTCTTGGGCGAGGGGACTGGACACTGATGTGCGCCACTCGGCGCTTTGCCTCTTTGTTTCGGGGTCGTACTCGAACACCCAGAACTCGTCTTCTGTGATCACGTTGTCTAAAAAGTGGGGGTCTTCTTCACACAGGTCCAAATCTCCTGGCACTCTGCGCAATGTTTGGTCGTACGTTAACACTTTGGGCAACAGCTTCGCACACACTTTTCGCATCTTCAAATTTTGTGAACGATAGTTTTTGGAATATGTAATGTCTTTGCCACTAAACGAACGCTTAAACGACGGGTCTAGTTTCTAAAGATCTCGATCTCTAACACGAGTCACGTTTTCGTCGGTACTGGTCGTTAATGGCCGCCCAGCGCAACCCCCGTACAAAAAAAAAACATTGTATTCATCGCTCACATTTTACATAGACCTTTGAACAAAAGGCTGGTCAAGTTAGTACTATATATTTTTTAAACATAATGTCGACCTTTTTTATTTTCAGATTCCCTCCAAAATTGATATAAACAGTTGCACAGCGTAAGGAAATTGTTAAAATATATACAAAAATAATAAATCTATTCGGGCTAAGTGAAATTAAGACTAGCATAATCAACCTACAGAGCTTACAATTCGTAATGTAAATGAAACATTCGAGAGAAATGGTAGTGTTTGTGATGTTAAGAATCCAACCTGTCGAAAACGTTAACGTACTGCTGAAAATATCTATGCTATGAACCAAAGTGTAGATGAAAATGGATAACAATCGATTGAGACGTTTTACGATAATTTTACGAAGAGATTTAGGTACGGAATTTTATGGTATACAATAAATTAAAGTAAATTTTGTATTAAAGAAGCAGCTTTAACACGCTATTGCCGCAGGTTGGGCTTTAGAGCAACTTGAAATAGATCAATCATCTTCAGCGATGAAGCTCATTTCTAGTTAAATGGTTTGTAAATAAGCACAACAGTCGGATTTCGAGTAAAGAAAACCCACATGCTGATCATGAAACACGTTTACATCCACAAAAATTAACATTTTGTGTGGTTTATGGATCTGGAGGTGTAATTGGACCGTATTTTTTTGAAAATGAAAATGGTATTGGGGTTATCGTCAATGGAGAACGCTACATGATTACTGATTTTTGTGACATGAATTACATGACTTCGACTTGGAGGATATGTGGTTTCAACAAAATATACCATATTTGAATTTTTTTTTGGTTATGCTAAATCATTGGTTCACTCCAATAAACCACAAACACTCAGTGACTATAAAACCAACATTAGCCATGTTATTGGTGAAATAAATGCAGATTTATGTGATAAAGTGGTCAAAAAACGGTATTCTAGAATCTTATTTTCAAAAGAAAATCCAGAAGGGTTATTATTTACATGAAATAATATATAAAATAAATAAAAAATATATAGATTGATTGAATCAAGTGTTACTTTGTGGTAATCCATGATAAGATCAATTGGAAGTGTTTTTACTTCGTTACTACCACGTACAGTACAATTGTTAAGATTGTGACTATAATATTGTGTTGCTTGTGATGGCGTACTGGCTTTATTCAATAGATTGATTGAGTCAAGCGTGTTATTTTGTGGTAATCGATGACGAATTGATCTTGATCATGGATTACCGTAAAGTAAAGCTTGACTCAATCAATCTATTGAAGGAAGCCAGTACGATATCACAAGTAACACAATATTAGTCACAATCTTAACAATTGTACTATACGTGGTAGTAACGAAGAAAAAATACTTCCAATTGATCTAAAAATATATAGCTCTTATTTGATCACCCAATATTATTGGTCAATTAATAATGCGACAAAACAGGCCATTTTCCATATCCGCCACCACGATGCGCGTTGTCCAGAAAGAGAAGACAAACGACAAATGCAATTCAAAAGCATAAAAATCTTTTACGTAATATTAAAATATGAAAGTATATAGGGGTCCCAAAAAAGAAACTGCTATACGTCAATCACTGATAGGTAATTAGATGATAATTTATATTATATAATAAAACTTGTTATACATCGTCGAATTTGCTCTATTCTGCTTCACAGACGGTTCAAGGACTTCTGGAAATACGGGAGCAGGAATATACGGAGAACAACCGTAGAGTTACCATGTCCTTTAGGTAGATTTGCCACAGTCTTTCAGACCGAAATATATGCAATCCCCATGATAAAAGGAGATTCAACAAAAAACCGACTTTTATAGTAAGCGACATTCAGGGGGCACTTCAGTATCTGGGCTGACAAACGAATGTATTAATGCACTGTAAGACTAGGTATGACCAACTTATTATACCGATATGGGCACCAGGACACAAGGATATTGTAGGCAACAAAATAGCAAATGCATTAGGAAACAAGGCACCTAGCACACAGTTCACTGGTCCGGAGCTAGCTCTGGGAATACTGTTAGTTCCATCAGAGAACCATTCAAAAGCACATAAACCGTTAGGCAAATTCAACAGGAAATGAACATAGTAAGCGTTTAATAGAGAAGCCTTGTAAGAAGAAAACCTCAGATTTGCTGAAACTTGGCGGGAATAACATCAAAAGGATAACTGACCTGTTAACAGAACACGCACCTCTGAGGGTGCGTATGAAGAAAATTGGACTACATATTACAGAAGTAGTGTGTAGGTTGTGCCTGGAGGAAAGCGAGACAGTATAACATATCTTATGTGAGTGTGACGCGTTGGCATCCAAAAGGAGAGACATATTTGAAGCAATGAAAGTTATATCCGAATTGGTTCAAAAACGCTCTCACCAGGAAATATTGCAACTGGTACAAGACACAGATATATTGGATTGGTGTGACTAAACGATCAAAAAGCCGTTTGGCTACAGTGCTAGGGAGCGGCATTCCATAGACAGCCCTTGGTGATAATAATAATATGTCCTTCAAGGCAATTTTCGACAGTTACATTTTATTTATTGTATTAAAAAGTTAATTGAAATACATATATACAGTGACAAGTTTACTTTTTCATTTGAGCTCTGTATTTGAAAACTAATGTGTAACATACAACTAGTACGTAATATATACATTCGAAACAAGTACAAAACATATAAAACACAAAAAAACTAGGATTTCAAGCTTTTAGAACATTGTTTTATGCGCTGATAAGAGTAAAAAATCATAACATGACGACTACAACAAATTTTGATTTTTTTTTTGTGTAACTACAACTGACCAGCTATCTGGAAGCAAATGCCATTCTTTGTAACCTTCTGAACACAAAGCGAGCAAGAGTACGGAAATCTGCAATATAGAACGCGAGAAGTCACTAACTATTGCGTGTACATTTTATATTTTATTTATTTTCATAAAGAAATAATAATGTGTGTTTAACAGTCAAAATAAGAATAGGTATTGGCAAAACTTTTATTAACGAATCGATTGAGAATAAATATATTTAGCTTTTATATTATATATATTTTACATTATATAACACGTAACGGCTCACTCAGTCTAGATGTTAAAGCTAGATTTATAAAATCCTTACATATTGAAATTTTAAGCTTATAAGATTGTCAATTTTCAGGTTATTAAATTTCAATGTCTAATCAAACGGCGTCCATAATAAGATATGTAGCAAACTAGCATATAGCTAGCATTTTTGTATATAAAAGACCATCTTTTGAACGATGTCATTCGGCACGCGACTGGCAATTAACATTTGATACAATGGTGTAATCAATTAAGTAATCACGACCAACATAATGCATGTATGTTTAAAGGCCTAATTAGTTAAAAACGCAAAGACATTTTTTATAGTACATACATAAATTGTTTATTTGTATTACAATTACTTGCACCATAGATTTTGAAGAGATTTCTGATTTCAATGTCAAGCACCGTGCTATTGTCTAACATACGCTTTCCTAAAATAGTTACGCCACCAGTACCAGTACATAGTATCACTAGGTACGGTAAAACAAGCTTTAACTGCTATCATCGAGCTAACAAGGCGAACAAAGCATTTAAAACGTTACACATTTGTTCACCATCAATTACTTATTACATACCGTGTGATTAAAAAAATAGGAAAGAGTTGTTAATACAGTTAAACTGTGAGCAACAGTTTGTACATGAACGTACACATAGTGGAGCAGAGGGGGAGGGCAGGTGCCTTCTTATTTTTTTCTTCCCCACGAAAGCGCCCAAGACTAGTATAAAATTGAGCACATCATGACAAACAGCTGCCCCTACCCGTTGATTTAAAAGCTGCTAAAAGTTTATAATTAACATTCATTCTAAAAAACGTATATAAAAGAAATGAGTTTTAAGACACCAGGTACCAGTATCGTGGTGAGGGAAATAATAACCCAAAAAAAAAACATCAGAAGATGTTTCTTATAAAAACTTACAAGATGTTTCAAAATATATTAAAGTATATTACAAAATATATTTGAGTACCTGGTTTAAAGAATTTCAACAGCGTCCGAATCTTTTTGTTTAATTTCTTTTGTTTCAATTAAGTATTCCGTATCTTATTCCAAGAAAAAAGATGCGAAAAACTGCGGGCGTGGATACTTTTGTTTTATAGAAAACGAGCAAAAAGGAAATTATGTGAACAGGAAATGAGACTCTCTTGTCCGTGAGACCTAGCTGTTCAGAGACTTATCGAGGAGAATTCCAGATAGAGCAACGAGGAAAACCATATATTTAAAGTTTTTCGTATATGAAGCGTATATTTCATAAATTTCGTTATCTAATCTTTAAAAGAGTTTTCTGAAAATTGTATTTTAATTAAACTTGATAGAAAGTGATAAATATAAAATTATTTATAAGGCCACCTCATTCTCAAATATCTAAATAATAGTGATGGAGAATGTTATTCTACAAATTCTATTATAGTAGTTTATTCCGTTCCAGCTTTAGGTTGGATCCTTCAAGTTGGGTCTCGTTTTAAAGAAAATTAAGCGTTATCGGTAGTTATAAAAATATACATAGTGTTAACAACGGAAAACAAATTTTTATTGCACTAAATTGGCTCAGTACACTGAACCACTAAAGAGTCAAGATGTTATTATATAATAAACAACTTTTATTTTTTCAATTTTGATAGAAGCCAAGTTATTTAAAATAAAGCAATTTATGGTTATTTTTTTTAAAGAAAAGTTAAGCACGTCCTTCAGGAAAACATGGCAATGGTTCTAATCTTTATAGTGATCGACACCCACCTTAAAATAAAAAAAAAAAAGTTGTTCTCACCTTCCCCTTCAAATATGTTTTCAAAATGTATGGAAATCATTCCATAAAAAAAAATGCTCAAATATAAGTTGTAGTTTCTGCAATACGAGAATGTCATTTTAATTTTGCATAGGCACACAGAAGGCGCAAATTAGAAAACATATGGTTCCAAAATCAACCTCAACATTATATTGACAAATCATGAAAATTTCGTCAATATGCAACAAGTCAGAGTGAATTTTAAAGATAGTAAGGGGTTCAGAAACATGGAATTGAAACTAGAGTTGGTTGATGTTTTTGATAATGAAGCACTAAATTAATCTACAAATTTTCACTGGTACTCTCAATTCAAACGTGGACGCACAAATCTCAGCGATGATCCTAGGTCAGGTCCACCAAAATCAGTAATGAAGATCGTCAGGTAATTTAACCGGGAGATCTATAGTTCCTTGGGCATTTCTAAGACCTCAATCCAAAACATTTTACATGATGAGTTGACCGAGGAACAAATAGTGGCTCGTGTCAGTTGGTGCCGAAGAATTCTGAATCGTTTCAACAGAGGCCAGTCCAAAAATGTATCGTAAGTCGTGACGAGTCTTGGATTTATTCTTATGAACCCGGGAATAAATGTCAATCTACTGTTTGTATGTTTCAAGATGAGGAGAACCCAACCAAAATCATCCCATCCCGCAGTCTGTCGAAAAAGACGGTGGCAACTTTTGTATCAAAATCCGAACATGTGGCTACAATTTCTTTACAAAATCGAAGGACGGTAACTGCTGATTGGTACACAACCGTTTGTTTGCCAGAAATCATTTCTGAGCTGCGAAAAACAAACTCACAACATCGAATCATCCTTCACCATGACAATGCGAGTACTCATACTGCTCGACAAAAATTTGAGTTTTTGGATCAACAAAACATCGAATTGCTTGATCATCCTCTTTACAGCCTTGACTTAAGTCCCAATCGTTTTTTTTACATTTCCCGCCATCAAGAATGCACTGTGTGCTCAACGATTTCAATCACCTGAAGATGCAGTCGATGCTATCCAAATGAACATTTCGAGCATACCCATTGAAGAGTGGAATAAGTGCTTTAACAATTGGTTTGGGCGAATGCAAAAGTGTATCGACCTTAGTGGCAAGTACTTTGAAAAAATAATAAATGACTGTAATTTAAACTATTGCTTTTTGCTAAAGCTATATGCAAAATTTAAAAGGCATCCCTCGTATAAGGACATCTCATTCTCCAATATCTAAAAATAATGAGAGAAAATGTTATTCTACATAAATTCTATTATAGTAGTTTATCCCGTTCTAGCTTCAGGTTGGATCCCTTAAGTTGGGTCTCTTTTGAAAGAGAATCAAGCGTTATCGGAATTTATAAAAATATGTATGGTTTTAAAAACGTAGGAAAACAATTTTATTGTACTAAATAAATTGGCTCAGTACACTCAACTACTAAAAGAGTGTGAAGATGTTACATTAAGCAATTTATATTTCTCCAGCTTTGACAGAAGCAAAGTTATTTAAAATACAGTAATTTATGGTCATTAAAAATAGTTCTCATCTTCGCGCTATGTTTTCAAAATGTATGGAAATCATTCCATGGAAAAAATGCTCAGATACAAGTTTTAGTCTCTGTAATACAATGAAAGTGTGTAATTTTCTATATACATGGGATGATCAGATAACACGCAGATTTTTTTTAATTTCTGGGGTTGTAGAAGTCCAACTGTCAAACATTTGTTGTTGTTTTATTGGTAGATATTTCCTCAAACATATGTTCACAACTGCGGCCATATTGGTAATTTAGTTTATTGGTAGCTGTCTTCAATGAATAAAACAAGCATTTATATAAGTGGTACAAGCGTTTCCAAGAAGGCCGCGAAGATGTTGAGGATGACGAGCGTCCTGGGCATCTTAATCATCAATAGCTGATAACATCGAAAAAGTGGAGAAAATAGTTATGGATAACCGCCGAATCACTATCAAAGAAGGTGTTGAAGATGCCATTTCATTTGGCGTATGCCAGACCATTATTTCAGCTGTTTTGTGTATGAAACAAGTAGCAGCAAAATTTGTTCTCAAATTGTTGAAATTCGATCAAAACGCTGCTTAATGAAATCAATGACAATCCAGAATTGCTCAAACAACGCATAACTGGTGACGAAACATGGGTGTATTGACATGACGAAACTAAGATCTCTATCATCCCAATGAAAGCTTTCTGTAGAGCCAAGAGCGAGAAAAGCTCGCTTGAATATGAAGGTGCAATCGCTAGGCGTTGGCGAGATTAGCTTCTACTGTTTTCTTTGAGTTCTTGCCACCAAGATCGTACAGTCAACACCTGGTGATTGCATTACGATAATGCACCTGCACACACTTCGCTGCTTGTTCAAAAATTTTTAGCAAAAAACAATAGTTACGATTCCGCATCCTCTAATTTCACTCGACATGGCATTCGAGACTTTTTTTAATTCCTGAAGATGAAACAGATGTTTTGCCGATATTCAAGACAGAATCGCTAAAATAATTAAATGCATTTCGATGAATTAAGAAACTTTGCAAAAAGTATTATATCCAATGTGGTTTACTTTGAAGAAGACAATGTTAACATTGAGGAATAAATAAAGATTATTCAAGAAAAATGATAATTCCGCCTATTATTTGATCATACCTCGTATTTAAAAAAAGATCTATTATTTTTCCTCATACTCCACGTCCCGAATCACTGCCCTAAAAATATCAAAGCTTTCACATTAAATATATTTTGAACGTAAACTACAAAGCTTCCAAAATAACCAGACTGGCATAAAAAAAAGATAAAATGCAATTACATATTAATTAACATCCCATTTTTTCCACTACCAACTGTACCAGTAAATTTTATATAGTAATAAATTCTATTGAATGAACGCATATTGATTGAATGAGTATTCACTTATATAAATTATCAGTAATAATCAATGCGAGATTACTAACATAAAGGAGTGCTCATTCAATGATTCAGAACGTGTAAGAGTGCAAAATTTAATTTCGCGATTCTGTTAATGTCTAGAAAATGGAAATTTGTCTATAAATATTAACTGGCGATTTTTGTAGTGCTAAATTTCCTAAGTTGATAACACATAGGTTCAATTTGAGATGTTTTCAATCTACTACAATTTATGTATAAAGCGTTACAGAATGTGTTTATTATTTCTATGTTAGAACTAAATCGATTTCAAAATTTGGTTTGTGGAGTTTATAGTAAAAATTACTACCATTTTTCCTTTGATATAAGTGCAATTGTGATTAAATAAACTCAAGAATAGGTTTGGACAAAGTCCAAAGATTAAGCCTTATAGGATTTACAAGCGCATATAGAATAGTCTCAACGGATGCTCTACGTGTAATAGCTACACCAGTGAACAAAATAATAGCCACCAAAATGTTGACAGAGACAAATTGTATTATATACATTGGCAAGAAGTGTGGAATTAGTCGTGCTTTGCTCACTAGATGTTCAGAACGTACCAACTCAGCTCAATATTATTTTTAATTCTGATGAAGATAATAATTTACCCAAAACATGTCATGCCAACAACTTGAAAGTGTATCATAGCCTTAAGATTTTTGTTCAGATTCTAAGACGTTTCTTGGAAACATTTTTCGAGTTTTTTTAATTATTTCAAAACATTTAAAAAATTTCAAACTATATCACATAGTCTAAAGAAACCTTTAGTTCGATGATACTTAATGAGCTTCTAGAATTGTATCATTTTTTTGTATCGCTTTGTTTTTAATGGAAAAGTTTTATGACATCTACGTTCCGTTTCGACTTTTTTATGCAAATAAGAAACGCCACATTTATTTAGGCAACTGAAAGTTATGTAGTTGTTCCACTAAAAATAAAAGAGGAAAAAGCCGGTTAAAAAAATGATCGGAAAATTTAACAGAGCATATCGCGAGAGCACACGCTAACGAAATAGGCACGCATATAATGAAGAGAAAACAAATTTTTACGCCCAAAAATAGTCGAATTACGCGCTGACATGCAATGTTATTTACCGTAGGTCGTCATCCTATTTGCCATAGACACAAATAGAATGAAGTAAAGCTACATACGTTAACAAAAAGTCAAAGAATTAACAAACCGTCATCGTAAACAGTACCGAGGTGTATTAAAAGATAACAATAACAAAATCTTGGTCATATTCCTTCCATCTCTACAAGATGGAAGGAATATGTTGAGAATCTGTTTTATAACGCAAAGCCAGAACAACCAGAAGAGAATAACGTAATGAACGAAGGCAGCCCGGAAATTACAAAGGATGAGGTGCGAAGGCCGATTAAAATTCAGAAGAACGAAAAGCTATGGGCCCAGACAAAACGCATGCAGAGATTTTAAAGTTGATCGTCGAAACTGATTGTATAGGTATGCAACTTCTCACGAACTTGTATAATGACATATATAAAGCTTGAATGACACTAACAGACTGGTTAAGTCGGTGCTTGTCCCCTTACTAAAAGAAACAAAACACGAATGCCTCTAATTTTGACGACTATCGCATGATTAGCTTAATGTCCCACATGCTGAAGGTATTCTTACGTATTATTCGTTTTATTGAATATCGAAAGGCATTTTATGCCTCACATCAAAAACTAGCTGAGACCCTTAGAGACATCGGTGTCGATGCCGGAGACCTGCGTATTATCACACAATTATACCGGAATCAAAAGGCTGGCAGCTGTGAGAGTTGAAGAAAGCACATCTGCGGAAGTGGTGATAAGGAAAGGAGGCAGGCAAGGATGTATCTTGTCGCCGCTCCTCTTCAACATATATTCAGATGTCGTGTTTAGGCAAGCACGTGAAGATGTAGGAGATGATATTAAAATCAATCGCAACTAAATCAACAATATTCGGTTTGCGGATGATACGGTCATATTGGCAAGCAGCCTACCAACCCTACAGAACATCATAGATCGCATTGTTGATCATAGCGCGCAATTCGGTTTGTACATGAATGTTGAGAAAACTAAAGTTGTTGTGTTCTCTAAAATAAGGAACAGAGCTATGATTATAGAACAAGTAACTTCCTTAAAATATCTTGGGATCCGTATTAATGAAGAGATCGACCCCAAAAAAGAAATTTTATCACGGATAGATCAAGCCAGGAGTAATTCATAGCGATGAAGCATCTCTTCACGAATAGATGCGATCGTATGCTGCGATGTTCTATATTTCCCGTCCTGTATGGGGTAGAGAGTATAATGTAGAATGCTTAGCACATTGTTGGATAATCGGATAGAGGCATTCGAAATGTACCTGTAACGGCGAATGCTAAAAATATCATGGGTATAAGGAAAACCAAAGAAGAGATGTTCAAGAGAATGGGAAAAACAAAGAACCGTTAAGAACCATACAGAAGCGGAAGCTTCAATACATCAGACATTACATGAGAGGCGGGTGCTACGAAATTATAGAAGGAAAGTTTGAGGGGAAAGGGTCGGTATGGAGAAGACATAACTGCTAGTTAAAGGACCGAACAACAGAACGCCAAGGGAGATACTTGGGGCAGCAGGGGTCTCGGGTCGAGATAGCAGGTTGGATAGCCGACGTCCGTTAAGGAGACGACGAATCACATTGGACCACATGCGTTTATACTTAAATGTATATGGAAACCATGACAGGAAGATAGAGAGTAATGACTTTACTGGTACATAAAAAGTATAACTTGACCTTGACATTTTTAGAAGTTTGGATATGTAGCACTAACAGCAGTAGCCCCATTTGAGTACAATTGAAACGTTTCACTAACGGCTCGATTGCATTAAGCGAGTCCGTCTACTGGCTATTAGCAACTTTTCACTGGTTATTACACACAACTTTTCACTCGCTTCAGTAGCCAAGTAGCTGACGAGCATTTCAGACAAAAACTTCGATATTGTTGATTTCGTAACTCGAAATAGGTATTCTAGAAACTTGAAGGAATTACCAGTCTTGGGTCTACTGAAATTACAGTTCTCATTTTCGTATCGTCTTTGTTCAGCGTTCCATTTACCATCTGCAATAAATAATCAAAATGCGTACAGTCTAATATAAAAATATTTCGATAAGCCACAGAATCTGTATCCTTCAACTCTGAAAGATGCACCATATTCCTCACGTCTTTCTACCTGTAGTTTCACCTACATTTTTCTATGTCTTAATTTCTACTTTTCGATTCTTTATAACTCCGTTTTACAAGGAGTCGCGCGTGAACTTTTCGTTCGACATTATGAAGACACTGAAACCCGGAACCACCGGGATACTCGTTGACTGGGAGCTATGATGGCACATAGCT
This sequence comes from Adranes taylori, assembly GCA_009867245.2. Taxonomy (NCBI): domain Eukaryota; kingdom Metazoa; phylum Arthropoda; class Insecta; order Coleoptera; family Staphylinidae; genus Adranes; species Adranes taylori. The sequence goes on from WYDF02258286.1 coordinate 18,864, forward strand.
AGTTTATTAGTTAGTGAGTAAAGAATAAAGTAGCCCACCTTTTAACTTTATTCGCATATTGTTCACAATCTGCTAGTTAGCTAGCTAGTGAATTCGCTAATAAACTCGCTCAATGTAAACGAGCCGTAAGTCTTCAACTATCGAAATCAACTCATATGATTTGTTTGGCAACGTCAGTAGGGAGTCACGTAAGTTTTAAAATTTGTTTGTAAACTTTTAAATTTGGCCCATTCACTGTACTTAAACTGAATCATAGAAACATGTTTGCCCCAAAATATATTTAAAAACAAACATAAGTTACCATCTTTAGACTAGCGCTGTTTCAGTGGTTTCAATTAAACCATAAACATCTATTAAATACAATAAGTACTCATTTCACTATACATAGGGTGAATCATTAGTGCGTCACACCTCTATATAGTCGGTATTATAAGATATCAAGAAAGGTTACTCACAAAAAATGTAGATATCTTCAATCTACACATTATAAAATTATTTTGAAATATACAGGGTGTTTCGTATTTACAGAACAAATCAAATATGTTTTTTTTAAATGGTACGCCCTATATTTGATAGCAGATGTTGATGAAGTTTATTTTATTGGCTTATAAAGTACAAGATTGTACAAGTTATACATGGTGAATCAAAAGTTATAATCAATTTTGTATGAAAACCATTGTGAGTTTAACGTCCTGTATATTCCATACTAAAAACAA
>WYDF02258297.1:0-33743 GCA_009867245.2 Adranes taylori
TTGCTTGCTTAATTAAACAACTATTATAATTAATTTCTGGTTGTGACATTGCAACGATATCTATTCTCCCAATATGTCTTACACTTATTCTCAACATTTGTACAACAGTCTTTTAAATTATCTTTTGATTCGTCAAACTTCTTTGGTATCTTTCTTCTGCATTTCAGCTTGGCCGAATCAACTTCAAACGTAACCATTTTCTCGTAAATTGTTTTCCAGAATTCCTCAAACTGGTCCCTAAAACTTTTTATGGTATTACGTAAAGTTTGAATGAATAATTTTATTTTTCCAAAATGAAGTTCTTTCTTTTTAATAGCGGTATTGGCCGCATCTAAATGACAGAAAATTTTCTGTAAAACGGAAATCGTTAAAAAAAATCAAAGGATTCCATATTTTAAAAAAATCCATTTGCTTCCACAGCTGTGTCGGATGTATCATATGAGGAATAACTGAAAAATTATTTAAGAGTTTTCAAAATTGAATGTAAGGATTCGTATCGTACCATCCAGCGAGTAGGCCAAAATGGTCTTAAACTCATTGTCAGACCTGAATTTCCCTCTTGCATACCTGAACAAAAAGAATACAAAAAAATAATCGATAGTATATATGGTTATGGTATTAAAATAAAAGAAAAAAAAATTATGAATAAAGGTTTTTCTGTTTGTTTTATAGTATATACCTCTAAAAATTGCTTCTTTTGGGCAAATCTCTTACGAAATTTATTAAATTTCTTGTTATATTTAACGTGTCCCGACATTCTGTTACGTACTTGATTGAATCTTGAACAGCCTAATTCAAATTATGCGCAGTACAGTGGACGAAAAGAGCTTTTTTTTCAATTTCCAAAATTTTGGCATGAAAAATAAAGAATTATGTCTGACATAAAATATAAAGAATTATGTCTGTCAAAATTTTTGATGTCGTACTGTCAGTACTGTAAAATCCAAGAAACAATTCTTCTACTTCTATGGAATTATTAACAAACCTATGCCACAAACTAGATTGGTCACAATTAATTAGTAGGCCTAAATTCGCGCGCGATCATTACATATACTGAACATAGTATAAATAAAAGCTAATTGAATCTAAGACAAAATTATTATATTGTAACAGCTGTTATTCTCGGCATGAAAATAAGTCTTTTTTATTTCAATTTTGTTAATACAAACTTTCCCGTCTAGTGTGGCTAAATTTTCTACCAATAAGTATTTTCACCCACTGCTTGTCGATGAGGAGAATTTCTTGCCGTTATTAGGCTCCTCTCAGGACATTCTCAGGACATTCTCAGGACATTTTGACATACTTTGAGCGAAGTCTAAAAATGGCGAGAAATTCTCGTCATCGACAGTCAAGGAGTTATGAGTTCATAACTTATTTAGAATAAAGTCGATATAATTTTCGTACCTGACGCAAAAACTGAACTGTTCTTTCGTAGTAATATCGCTTGTTTCGTCCGCAATAATAGAAAAGTAAATCGTGCTTTTCACATTTTGGATCAGTTTATGTAATATAAAAATTTCATTCTGGACTTCATGAGACATCCGCTTATATGAATCTCCATTCAACCACTTCTGTAATTCTACTGAGTCTTCGGATCTCTAATTCAATAAGATATTGAAGTTACTCTTCTCATCTTGAATTGGAGTGTCTTGAATTGGAGTGTCTTGGACGGCGAGATAGCGTAACAATGATATTCTTTTCAACAAACAGGCCCAGTTTTTATTCATTTGTCGTAATTTTTCGCTTGAAATACTTGCTGCTACGTTGATATTCTTTTCCAGGCTGACAAATTTAAGTAGAGCTTTTTTATGACATGCTGATATTTCATGGATTCGAAATTGTTCATTCGCTTTCTTGAAATTCACGAATCCAGTGTTGATAAACGCATTTCCATTTTTGACGAAAATGTCAAAATACCTTTGTCGTACACAGTCTTACACACATTACACAAAGCTATCTACTTTTCGGAATCGTATATCAACCACGAATATTTTTCAACCCAAGACGGCAGAAAATGATGTGTAGATTTAGTATTACGTAGGACTATACTTTTTGATGTAATAGGTTCATTGTCGGCCGATTTATTAGATTCATTAATATTTTGCGGTTTATCGGCACTGATAGGCCTACGCACGACGACGAACTTATCCATTTTGCATGAACATTAGAATACTGTCTAGACTATTCGAAAAAAAGAATGAAAAACGCTTCTCCGACGCAAGAGATGCCAAATCACGAATGTTTGCAGCACGCAGCAACACGATGGCACCTACCGCACAGTTATGCACCCCCGTTTCAGGTCGAATCGGATAATAGAAGGAGACAGACATTTGACTATCTGAGACAAGACTCGGATGACGGAAGTATATTACACATCGCATATCACAGTTTTAATTGTAGACATGAATTAACGAAAATGTGTCAAATTATTGGGGAGTCGGTGACCCCCCCCCCCCGCACAATAAAATTATAGAGGAGTCGAAAAGTGCTCTGACCCCCCTAAGTCCGGTCCTAGAGATTACAGAAAGAGAAGTGTAGTATGCAATAAAACAAGCGAAACATGGAAAGCCATGTAGACATGTCCAGTCAATACATTGAACACTTTAACTGAACACTTAAGAGCTCCGTCAGTGATTTAAAAATTGAAATTGAAAGCGATCAATGTTTAAGGATCAAACGAATGTATATTGCTTCATAATCAACGATGTTATCTATAATTATAAGACGATATCGAATCAAACAAGGAAATTAATCCTAATTTGAACATCGTCGATGAAACATATAGTGTCATAATAAAAAAGAACTATATTATTGTGGAACTGTACTAAATTAAAGTTTTCTCATACCGGAATTTGTACCGAAAGAGTGCAGTGTACTGAATCCAAATAAATTGATTACTAGACATTATTAACTTTGAAACCAATCATACAATGGCATCATCATTGAAAAACAGATTCAGTACTTGGAAAGGCATCATTTCTGAATAGAATATTCAAAAGGTTTAATGTTTGTATTGAAGATGTTAAATGATTTTTGTTGGACCATCAACAGATGAAAACATCACTGTAATCTATGAAAGATTACCAATAATACCTACAAGCGTTGATGGAAAGTGAGAAAGAAGCTCTCGGAAGGGATATTTTTGTTATAAATCTGGAGCAATAAACTGATTTTCCAGGATTGGTAAAATTATATTTACCGCTATGTCCACATCATGGAAATGACGATTTTATCTATATGTACACTTTAGAAAATGTAAAAACATTATATCATTAATCGACTCTTCTTCCCACGTTTTCCTTTCTATATATTTCCTCCACTATCCTCTCCAATGTCTTAAATCCTTTTCCCGCTGCCTCATACACACCCTTCAATTTCTTGCTTCCTCTCTTTGCTCCTCCGCCCATCCAAATATTTTGCCTTCATTCACCCAGTGCCCCATGTTTCCCCTCTTTCTACACACACTCTACAACATCTTTCACTCTCTGGAATCCTAAATCGATTCCCTCGTTCCATACTCCCACACATTGGTTTAATTTCTTAGTCCTATATTGTAAATAAATCTGTATTTTTCTAAAATCGAAAGAGTAGTTATATTGATTCAATTAGTCTAATTAAATCACTTTTAAAACGTCTGGTGTTATTACAAATGAGGAGTTAATTGCATATAGTTAAGACGCTATTTACTTTTAAATCGATCATGTCACTTGGTTAAGACATGTTGCCCAAATTGGTGATACAAGTTAGGTACAGGAGGTGCTCAGAATTTTTTATATAGCATCTACTCTATCTAGTATTTACTTATTTCAATTGCTTTTTCAAATGACAGCTGTCAAACGACGTCATCGTTGGAGGCGCGGCGCATATGGCTGGTGAACTGAACAAATTGAGTAAAAACATCGGAAAACGACTCCGAAGCTTTCGCCAATATATTCTATAAAAACAAGGTAAGAAGAGTGGTAAATGCAACCGGAGAATTCGCCAATATTTCATACATTACATTTAATGGTGTGTAATCACGTCCAACATAAATGATGAAAATAAAAATCTTCGGATTTGGACAACAAAATACTATATTTAAATTAACTCCATTTTGAAATTATCAGTCGACGTTTCGGTTTTCATGTTTCGAAACCATCATCAGGACTATAGACAATTGAAATATTGCGTAAACCTCAAAACATATGTTAGAATATACGGTCTACTGCCTCTAACAGTTATTATAGTATAATAATTATAATTTAAGTAATTATAATTTTAAGTAATAATTATAATTTATCAGGTATTTTCCCTGATAAATTATAATGATTATATTATAATAACAGTTAGATGCTACAGACCGTATATTCTAACATTTGCTTTGATATTTATACAAGTTCAAGTGTTTATAGTCCTGATGATGGCTTTAAAACATGAAAATTGAAGCATCGACTGATAATTTCATAATGGAGTTAATTTAAATATATTATTTTGTTGTCCAAATCCGTATATTTTAATTTTTATTACATTAAATGCGATAATGTGGAATAGGAATATGTGCCGGTGCTCCAGTGAAAGGGAAAGGGGTCTGAAACCGCTAGATTTCCTACCCATTTCCTGTATGGGCTCAATGTTGAATTTATTTAACAGCTTGTATAGAACCGTCTAGCGTCTGACTGCTGATGTTCATATTTGTTATGCTCTTAACAAATATCAACAGCTACATACGTTTATTAATGAACTTGTACTGGAATCAATCAGCTCTAGTGTCCTCCTATCTGGATACAACAGAGAACATGAATATTTCGAAGGGGGCACGACATGCATGTGTCCTATCGCCGTTATTTAATTTATATTCGGAGTTTATTATCGGTGAGGTGTTAAACAAAATTGACGATATTGTAATAGTTAATGAAGTACCCATCAATATTATACTAAGAAACAAATTGTAAATATGCTACATGACATACACTTGACAGACGTGACATCCGTTTTTCGTGCTGATTTCAAATCTGCAACCTGTTTTGCTTTACCACCTCAGGTTTTGGAGATATCGCCAAATTGAGATATTTCCAAATGTAATACATTATATTGTTTGAGACTGAAGTCAATGTGGAAGTATTAAATTGCAGACGAAGATAATAATCTATGTTCACTTTATTCTCCAGTTGGCGTATTTTGATTCCAAAGTGGATATCTGAAAAACTACAACAGAAAAAACAATGAATATACTAGAAGAAATATTGAAACTAAAAAACGACAGTTACAGCATTTAGCTAAACTATCAATTCGCACCATTTGTATTACCAGCAAACCAAACACAAAAGGATCCACCGGGTACAACGACAATAATAATGGTCTTCCAGGTACCCCCTGAGTAGATCACAGGATTCACAGGAGTATATCACAGGAGTAGATCACCGGATTGAAGACACATGATTGGTCACAGAAAAATATTTATTGAAAAATATTGATTCGACACGTTGCCTTTCAACAAGTTAAAGGCAACATGCGTGTATGGGTACCCATTGGCTATTCTAAGTACATGAAAGAAAGGCACAAATATATCTCGTTTCTCCTGGATAGCGAGTATGACTGGCATATTTGTGGGAATTTAAAAGTAATCTCTTTCTCATAAGAATGCAGACAGAGTACACCAATTACAGCTGTTCCATGGTTATATGGGGCAGAAGGGTTAAAGCGCACGTCTATGTCAAGAAAAAATGACCTGTCAGAGATCCGGCCTTCATGTGTGGGTCAAGTGTGAAATAGTAATTTTTCACTGCATATTTTAACGTCGTAAAATCGTAGTTAAATAAATGCAGTGCATTAAACTTTTTAGTACATACGTTTACCAAACGAAAATTATAAGCATATTCACTTTCTGCTAAACTGTGTCATAATATGCCCTAGAACCTGTACACCTGAATGACTGAATGCTATTGGTTTTTATATATTCTCGGGTGTGTAGGGGAAATTTTTCTGTATAAATTACTATCTATGACCAGTTATTAGAAATAATATATTAGAATAGGATATCAATTAATAAAAGTTAGTCTGGGCGAAGTTAGGGGCAAATTTAGTGCCAATTACGCCCCGAGAGGTCAGTGTAATCGATTTCTTCATATAATCAAAAATTTTCCTAAAGCACTATCAACTGCATTTAGTTTTTTGTTCAACAAATTCATGTTTAGTCTCCGTAATTCGTTCAGTCTATTACGCGATTTTCTGTACGGGTTAAGTGAACTGATTATGTTTATTGTCCTTAAAATGCCCGGAGTTCGAATAGTTGCGCAGTTCAAGTATATAATGATTTATTTTGAAATAATCTTTAGTAAATAATTAAATATTTCAAATGTTACTAATTTTTCATTTTCAAATAATTAATAATTGAATAACCAATGCATTAACGTGGATTGGGAGTGTTTATAATTATTTATTAATTAGTAATAAAGTTTACCGCTGTCGTATCGATATTAACGAATATTTAACTAATCAAAATGATACTGTGATCTATTATATTATTCGCCAACCAGTTAGACTTGAATCCTCGTAAATTCTTCTTTATTAAATGTTGCTTGGTAATTACTTTTTTTACTTCTGCCTAGAAAACTAATTACTCTATACAGGTGTTCATTTTTAATTTCAAATAAATCAAACAAAGCAAATATCTTATTATTATCCAAAATATGCCAATCCAATGTAATTGAAGTTGTATGAACAGTAAATTGATTAGTAGGAATATAATTATTGTGGTGATTTATTTATTTATTTACTTATGTATGAGCTGTACTTATTTTACTAATGCCGCTTCGTTGGCTTAATATATTGCAGGCTCCCAAATTCTTGTGTCATTAAGTGAAGAGCATTATTGAGTTATTTCTCAACCCGTACAATGATATTAAAATTTTAGCTACGTCCTAACTTAATGTTCAATACTTTTATTCCTGTTGGGGAGGAAGGAAAACGTTATGGTTGAAGAACTTAAGACAAGGCTGCAACCTATCTACTAGAACTTTGTTTCAAACTGCCGCAGATAATATAAGGTTGCAACTTATGGTTGCCAACGTATTTGGAGTACAGGACACTTAAAGAAAAATAAGAAATCGGTTAATTCGGATTTGGTTCCTGGACAAGGACATATTTTTTAAGTTACAAAAAACATTAATGTTATTTATTTTGAACTTTAGCATTTGTCAGATGAATAGTATTTAGGAATACCTTACGCTTGAAGTGAGACAACAGAAACTAAAATAAATAGCATGCAAATAAATAGCGATCTAGCATTCTATATATTTGTTTATTTCTATTATTGCAAGAACTATTCAGCTATAATTAATCGAAATACAATGGAAAATTCTTTAAATTGGAACTAGTTTTAATTGCTTTTGTTACGTAAAAATTCCTTTCAATTCCGGTTGAACACAAAATGAGAAAAGGATATATCTATAAGGAATGCAAAATGGAGTGAGTCAGAAATATCGACGACAAACTTTAGCGATTTAAGTTCTATAAATTAGAATAAAAAGATTCTAGTGAATTATATTATTCGTAAATTTACCGTTAAATCAGATACACTTCGACTAAATCTATGCGAAAATATGCAACTAAATTTTTTTGTGAAATACTAATTTATATCGGTCCTTATTTATCAGCTCTAATTTATGAATAATTCCTACCTAGAAACACGTTTGGTCTTGATTAGTTTTTACCAGATTGGAATTCTAGATTATCGACATTTGATTCGCAGTATTTATTTTAAAATCAATTTGGGGTAAACAGAAGAAAGAGGAAAGTTCTAGTAGAAATGGTATACTTGCATTAAAGGCCAGAATGTGAAGCGTGTAAATAATATAAACTATTTAGGCTGTATGCTAAACAGAAATGGATTGAAAAGTGAACATGTAAAAAGGGCTGTAAGAAAATCGAAATTACCAGGTATCTACGGAAGTAAAAGTCAGTAAACATGAGTATAAATGATTTTAAAAATATATGTGGGAAGCATAATGTTGTATGAGACAGAGATTTAGTCGTAGTATGAAACAAAGAAATGGAAAGAAAGTATCAAGTTTATGAAAAGTATGATAGGTGCGGAAAACTTGATGCCAAGTGAAATATTTGAAACAGTGTTGCAGGAACTTAATGAATTTAAATGCTGGGTGTATGCAATTAAAAAGATAGAGAATTGTAAAAGGAAAGTGATGATGGATAATGAAGAGACAAATCTACAAAGAGTAAATGTAAAATTAATGATAGAGGTAAGCTTAGGGATGGAATACAATTGGGAAAGCGATCTATGGATATATGCATAGCCTGATCATTAACTATATTTGTTCTCATTTATAGTGGGGATCATTTATAGAAGACGGAATGCTTCAATGACTTAAGCAATATCTCATTGTTGTAAAGTATTATTACCCACAATCCATAAACTTATTACCGAATTTTAAAGCAGGATCAAGGTTATGCGTATTAACCACTATACCTCTTTTATTATTATGATCTTTTGCAACTTAACATATTGCTTCTAAATTATTATAATAAAGTATTTAAATTCTTATATGACAAATACATAAAGGCAATAACACTTTTAAATAGTTTAGTTCATTTTGCTCTAATATTTATATTTTCAAATATATATATATATATATATATATATATATATATGCTTCTATTCGCGATTTTAATTTATGGTATTATGTTGTGTAGCTAATTATAATGCAAAATTGTTAAGATGGTCCATACAATTTTCCATTAGCAAAATAGCAATTAAAAAAATATCGAAAAAAAAGATAATGTGATTTGGGTTATTCATTTATCTGCTGATTGGATCTTTGGTTTTTCGTCAGCTTCTCCAAGGCGTGGGTAGAATGGCATGTTGCATTTTTAGCGCATATGTTGATGGTTGATCAATCCAGTTGACATGCTGAAGATAAGAAAACGTGTGAGATGTATTACTGAAGATGCGATGATATTTTTATGACGTAGAAAATGAATTTATCGTGATGTCGGATTTATTCGTTGTCGCCGAAGTAATAACGCAACAAGTGTCAATTATGCTTTTCTCGCTTTACTTGATAGAGCCATCGTTTGCCGGGTGTACGAGATAATGGCACATCGCCTGGAGCTATAGGTGCTAGCGGTGAACTGGGCGGGAAGGGGTACGTGGTAAACTCTTCTTCTTGGTGTGCGAGGACACCGTTTCTTGATCGGTCTTTCTGGAGTGAACTCTTGGGCATCTCTGTTGATATGTGCTTGTCGTTTGGCGTCCCTCTTCTTCTGCTGTCGGCCACCTATTTTCGTCATTGATGACGTAGATACAAGAAAGGGCTGTAGAAGATTGATAACAAAGAACAATTGAAGATTAGATGATCCTAACAGGCGAAAGGCTCAACAGAAAATTATGAATCTAACATCTGTGTCCATTTGACCTATGCCTTAGAATTACTATTGATTTGAGTTTATTTTTAAATTCTTAAATATGTAATATGGTGGTAACCTTACTAGAACAAATCAGATTCTGGAATGCGATTTTATTGATCGCTCTATTGGAATAAGTTTGGTCGTTTAATGGTGGCTTAATCTAGCGTAGCGTGTGAATTTCCTCACTCGTCAACAGCTAGTGTAAGACCCAAAATGCGTTTGAGGTACACTAGATTTAGCGGCTCCTTTTATGCAAATTTTATGGGAAAAAGCTGCTTCTGGTGGGTTGCTAAAGACTATGGAATTTCGTCGGCGTTGGTCGCTAAAAAGACGTACCTTGAAGGCGTGCTTGCTAGAAAATTTTAGGTAGTCAAAATCAAAAATTTCTCCCTGATCCGTTAAGAAATGTAAGGATCAAAATTGCTCTTTTTTGTTGATGAAAGCATAAAATGTGGAACGTATAAGCCGTGATTCCTACTCCACCAACATCTTGGAACCATTGGATTGAAAACGCCTTCTGATAAAATACGTTCAACTAATATACAATCAAATTTGTTGAAAGCAACAAAAGAGTACAAAGTGGCACGGTTTATTGAAAATAAGTAGTAAAAAAATCCGTAACGCTTCTTCCAGTAAAGATCTACTAATATTCTTTAAGTATATGATAGATTTCAAAACATTCTCCTCTGTGAAGTCCACAAAATGGGCTCAAGAAAGTTGCCTCACTTGTTTACGATTGTAACTTTCTCACGGCGGCAGGTATCTTGATCTTATTATTGCCATGATTTGTGTTTCATTTTAAACATATTAAATCTTTATAATATAAGTTTTTTCATATTATTTGGTAATTAGTTATTACTTAGCTGATTTATTAATTGGTATATTACACTTGTTTGAAGAATTGAATTAGATTATGATTAGTCAATATATACTTTCATATTAGCGGATTGCTCATTGAATTGAATGTTTATTAGGGAATTGGTTATTACAATCATTAAGTAATTGAATTAATGATAAACCAGTCTCCGAGTTAATCTCTTTACTTCCACCTCGGAGTTGTATGGGAAGGGAAATATTGCAATTTTACAAAATGCAATTTTTCCGTTTTAACAGATCTTCTTTTTGAGGTCCACTGAAACCATTATAATGATTTTTTAAATGATGTCCAACCGATTGCAAGAAAATTTAGCATATATACTTAGGGCTACCTTGGGACAAATTATACAGATTTTGGATGAAACCGACTCATCGGAAGCGACATCATTAAAAAAAGTACAACTTCAGTCCCTTCAGTAAAATTTCAGTCACTTCCGTTGACCGAAAGTTCCCTCTTGGCGATTTAAAAGATTAACTAATTATGCGAAAATTTCGCATATACCGTTAGGACTGTTAAGTAGACTTTTGTGCATTTGCTAGCGAATTTCGCTCACTTCTTATCATCTTTTAACGTCTAACTAATTTATATGTGTTTTAGAATCACTGAATAAGATTTTGTGTGACTCTGTTCATCATCCATGTGCATTTTATGCAATATCAATCTATCAAGTGATTTTATACGATCGCCTCGCAATATCGAATAATTCCAACTAAATTTTACACCCTTTCAAAAAACATGTTGAACCGCACGGCATATTTCAACGTATTCTGCTAATGCGAAGTGATTTATTAATATTCGAGAAATTTAAATATTTCGTAAGCTAACTACCTCATAACAAAGACCGATTGTTATTATCGGTTATTATCGGTAAGACCAATTCTGAGATCCAGATTTGGTCCAACCCTTTGATCATTTGTGTCACATTGTTTTTTCTTCGTATGTAAGTGAAAATCTGTGCGTTGCTCTATCTATCTGTCTTGGAACTGAAAGTGATCCAAATATTTTGAGTAGTTTTAGAAACCCTGAACTCCAATTCATTGAGGAATAAATTTATAATTTGCCATTCACATTTGAGTTGATTCACTAATCATTTGTACACATTTCGGGAACTAGATAACGCACAAATCAGCCTTTTGTGGACCTGAAGAATAGATAATCGGAACGCCTATTTATTTTCATATGAACCGAATCATTATTTCGAACAATTTACTGTCATGAGGCATCACTGTCATGAAATGAGGAAGTCACTCTTTTTTCAAATACGAAGCGAATTATTATTAATAGGAGTTCCTCCTTTTTTTTTTTCAAAAGAGGAGTACTCTAATTTTCCAGCAGAGGACTTTCTCCAAAGAGTTTCTCGTTTTTTCAAAGAGTTTTTTTTTTCAAGCGAAGAGATTCTAGTTTTATTTGCAAACGATTAGTTCATCTGTTTCTTTTCAAAAGGGGTGTTCCCCTTTTTTCAAAAGAGAAAACTTAACTCGTTGATGATAATATTTGTGTACAACGTAATAACCTCGTTTTATGTACATGACACGGGTCGCTTCGCCGTCCATAAAGAAAAGAGGACTAGCTTATTTAATCGACTCCTAACTGTCATCCTAACTGACTGACAATGTTGATCGGAGTTAATTATAATTCTAAAGTTTGTTAGGACGATCCATTACCATATGCGATTAGCAAAGCAAGCTAAAAGAGTGGAGAAATAGATTTTTATTTTTATATTGTTCTTTGATCCTAAGGACGGTTTTGGATGAAATTTCCAATAAGTCAAAGTTTAGATTCACAGAAGTCGTTGCTGTTTAGATTTTTTGAACGGTTGTTTGTTAACGAAACTGTCCGTCCATTTATTATGTTCGAATGGGCGAGTTGAAGTTAGTGGGAATTCGTTGTTTAAGATGCGCAATATGCTATTTCGTTGTGCGGCTGAGTACATTTAATTTATAGTTCCTGTTTTCAAAGATATACCTTAAGAGGAGGCGATGATGGTCTCCATGGATCACTGGGTAGTACCATTCTTTTCCGGGAGCTGGAGACACAGATGCTGACTGGCTTGATGGTTGACGGCGGCGTTTTCTGGGTTACATATTGAATACACAGTTAATGGGAAAGAGTAATAAAATGAGCAATAAAATGAAAAATAGATCCCATGGCTGCGATAAACGCTCGCTGACCGAAAGATAGATCTGATGATAGTAATTTCAAATTGTAGTTTTGAGTAGCGCAAAATGCCACTATAGCAACGAAGTCTGTGTAGTCCTTTTGTATGCGAATACTCTCCTGGCATATCGTATGTGGTGGTGGCTACTCAACCAGACCAAGAGCTCGAGAGACGTTGAAATGGCTTTCTGCTAAATTTCTTAGAAAATATAGAACTAGCAACTATTAGAAAATGACGTATCATGACAGCCGAAGCCGATAATATAAAGCATGTCCTCTTCTCGTGTATTCAGCTTTGCCTGTCATCCCCAGCCTCATTTATGAGCTATTCCAATTGAGGCCAATATTTATTTCATTTTTGAGTATAATCTAACACGCGTGGAAAATTTAACATGGATACTCGCTTGGGGTCTAGGGGCTACTCGCTTGGGATAACTTACATTTTGTGAGATCCAAATATATATATATATATATATGTATATATATATATATATATATATATACTAAAATTGTGCCGGTGTATAAGAGGGATGAAAAAAGGAGAGTGGAAATTTATAGGGTAGGCTATAATGATGGATGTTTTATATAGACTGTTTGGGAGGAAAGTGGAAAGAAGGTTGGGAGAAGAGGTAACAATAAGGGTATATTGTCTAAACTCAAGAAAGATGGCTTTGTTAGAGGAAGGGGGAATGCAAAGAATATAGTAGCACTAAATTATATAATGCACTAGGAGATATCTGAAAATGTTTGACAGAATAATTGAGGAGAAGTGAGGGGGAGAAAATGATTAAAATAAAAATATTAAAAAGGATAATAAGTGTGTTATACGAAGGAGTAAAAATAAGAGCGAGAATAGAAGGTCAGGTATCGGAGTTCGAGTTCAATAAGGTGGTAAGACAAACGGCGCCCCTTGAGTTTTTGTTTGTTTAACATATATTTGTCAGGCATCTAAGAAGTCTTAAAGAAGGGGCAAACGGGTCAGGTGAAAGGAGGAAGGTGTATTCTCTCAGATACGCTGATGACATAGTGTGTATGGCAAGTAAAACGCAAGCTATGAATTAGATGATAAAGGGAGTGAAGAAATATTTGTATAAAAGAGGTGATGTTATGCAAGGGAAGACGGAGGGACAGATGATAGAAAAGGTTAGGAAGTATAAGTGTGTGGATTTCATGCTGACACAGAATGCTACTTGCAAGGAGCACATCATGATGGTGCCGAAAAAGGCTAGGCAAATGATTGAAAGAATGAGAATAGTATAGGATAGAAGGTTTGGGGAATCGATGAGAATTAGGACGATGATAATGGAAGTATGCGTGAGAAGTATTGTGATGTGTAGGGCAGAATTGTGGGTAGTATGTGAGAGGGAGATGATAGAGGGAATGTAGATAGAATGTCTAAAAAGGATAAAGAGACTAGATACTATAGGTCTACGTCAAGCGAGATTGTTCTGCAGGAGATTGGAAGGTACAAGTCTTGGAAATTAGGAGTTAAAAGATTGATTAATTTTGAAAGGAAGGTACGCATAAATACAGAAATTAGATTGGTGCAGGAAGGAAAATTGCAGGGAGTGGTAGACAGAAAAATGTATGGGTAGAAAATAGAGAGAGAGAGAGAGTATTTGAGAAAATTGGATGGTCGCTAAATAAACGGAAGTAATTATTGAGATCGTAGGGAGAATGAAACAGTTAAAAAGGAGGAGAGGGATGAGAACATAAGAAATAAGAAATAGAATTTCAAGTGAACAGAAGTAGAAGTAGCGATGCCAATATATTTAGTATCAGGGCTTACTATGAAAGAAAATATGATGAATGCAAGGAGTAGATGTGGAAATGAATAGTACGGAAATATATTTCAGATTTAGGTCCAAGAGAGCATGCGTAGGATTTGTGGTAGAGAGGAGGAAATGTGGAGCCATTTGGGTCAAAGAGTGCAAAGAAATGTAATGGAGTGAAAATGAGGAGAACATGAGACAATATCTGGGACAGGAAGAAAAGGGCCTGGAGATAATGAAAAGAATTAAGAAGGAGATTATGATATGAGGGGAAAGAATAAGAATAAGGAAAGAAAAAGAAAGAGTGAGAAATTAATTGGTGAATATGATATGGGTGTAGGAAACAGAGATTGGAGAAAATATCCTATGGCAGGGGTTTTAGAGGAGAGAAAGATGCGGAAGGGTAGAAAATTAGAAGAATCTAAGAAGATAAGGATATGACATGAGGTATTCGAATAATATTGGCCTTCCAATCTCCCAAGGGAACTGGGATAGGGACAAGAGTATGTCAGAGATTTTAATTTATTTTATAAAATTGTAGTTTAGTTTTTAGAGATTGGTTTATGGTTTGTAGTCTACTTTTCTTACGTATTGTTGTATTATACAAGGGTGGCCAAAACGATGTTACCACTTATATGGGTTTGGTTTTTTTTAATAACATAATAACACACACTATGTACACTAGTTCAAATGAAGTTACTGAACTCCTTCGACCTGTACGCCTTGTTTCTCAATGCATGTGGGAAATCTTTTCGCCATACAGGCCGCAGATCGTTCACACATTTCCATAGGTATAGAGCGGACAACTGTTGTTATGCGTTCTTTAGGGTTATTAATGTCACTAGGTCTTGTAGGATACACGCGTTCTTTTACCATTGCCCATAACCAGAAATCACATGGAGTCAAAACTGCTGACCGGGCTGGCCAAACCAAGGATGCACCTCTTTCCAACCCAGCGTCTACGATATGTTTCATACAGATAATGTCGAATATTAAGGAGTAATGTGGTGGTGCACCATCTTGCTGGAAGTAACCTGATGTTAGGCTATGGAGGGTACGATTATCAACAGCGAAATTCTGCAACATATCTAGGTAAGAATCTCCCGTTACAGTTTGATCACGGGAAAAAAATATGTACCAATTACTCAAAACTTCAATGTACCTCACCATACGTTAACTTTAGGAGAGGATCGTGTGTGCTGTTTTACTTCGTGGGGAGTGAATGTATTCAAAATGATGCAATTGTGGTTATTCAAGTTGCCGCTGACTTGAAATGTGGCTTCGTCTGACATAAAGAACCAAGCATTAAGTCCATGTGCGTCATGTCTAATCACACTTCTGCAGCTCTTACACGAGCGCGTCAGAAATCGTGCGTTATCAGCGTCAAAAGGGCCTGTATAATTTGAATATGTTACAGCTTTAATCTCAGATCGAGGTGGATCACTCTTAAGGCACTTGTACTAGCGATTCCGGTGGTGTCCAATACTAATCTCGTACTTGACTTTCTTGGACTCCTAATGATTGTGCTTTGAACTTGTATGATGTTATGTTCCGTTCAAATACTACTTGGACGTCCAGTGTTTCCTTTGCAGTCATCGCTCACGGACCCAGAACGCACAAATTTGTCATGCAGTGGACGGATCGTTAAACGCCTTGAAAGATCCTTTTGAAACCGTTGCTGAAATTTGTTTCTTACTATTGAGGGTGACCCAAACACTTCCATCCAAGCAGCTACCTTCCTTCTCTCTTCTAAAGTAAGTCGGGTGGCCATTTCTTGTCTGCAACAAAAAAAATTTTAAATTCTGTAGTACCATATAACTGGTAACATCTTTTTGAGTACTCCTGTATTATGCCAATAAAGGTTTCATTCATAATAATGCTATTTAATTTGAAGCTATAACATAAATATGGGGTAAGAGGTTTTACCTCCACTGACTGTAGTTTTCAATCAAATTTAAATTAAATTATTTACATAGACGTAGACCCGTAACTAGCTTTATGGGCCGTGGCAAAATCTAATATCGAGCCTCTTCCCGCCCGCCTCTATACTGTAATTTATCAATTAAAAAAAATTACGTATTTCCTTAAAACATTAGTTTTAATTCCTTTCTAATGATTTATAAGATTAATAAAACACGCCCACGAAACATTTTCATTTTGATATTTATTCTTCTAATATTCTTGTCTTCATTTCTGGAAGCTCAATAACCAACGCAACAAAATAATATCTTTGGAAGTATTATATTCAATTGATGTTAGTGGAAGATAGGATAGGTTCTATTGTGCGGTCGTTGCTCGTAGATGAGTTTAGTTAAGATTAATTTACTGAAACTCCGCTCACACAAAGTAGCTGACATGGTAATAGTCAGAAATATGCATAGGGCAACAACAATATTGTTATTTGCCTCCACTAGTTCAAAGTCATAAATGGACTGCAATATATCTACGCGAGTTACCGTTTTAACGTTTTCAATCAGTCCTTCAACTTGAAATTTACAAGTTTGAACTTCACAACTGAGTTCGTCACCATTCAACTCTTTGTCATGTTTTATCAACAAATTTGCTGTCGCGTTTTCTAAATCTACAACGCTCATGATTGCTAAAAAGGATAGAAAACGATAGAAAATATAGTATATAATTATGATTTGCTTATAACGCCAGCCTAGAAGAACATCATATACATTAGCGGTCTTTTTACGGCCTGTGCCGTTTTCCGCATCAGATTTTCCATCTTCCTCGGCCCTCTAAGTCCAGTTCTTCCAATCCTCTTTTCTCCATGGCTTCGTTTATCCTGAAGTTTCAGCTGATTCTAGGAAGAACCTTCTTTCTTCTTTCCTACAGAAACCAGCATGATGTCTTATTGGCATCCTTTTGTCGCCTATCCGCGTTACCACGTCAGTTGTTTAGATTCAATGGCATCTATGATATTATAGTCCACTTTCAGCCTTTCAATGCTAATAACGTTGGTGACATTTTCACATTTGGAAACTCTGCAGCATCTTTTCCAAAAATTCATTTACGCTACTAAAATTCGTTGGCGTTCTGTAATGTGTAGCAGCCAAACCTCTGAACTCTATGTCATTCTGCTCTCTAGAATGGTTTTGTATACAGTTGGTTTTGTTTAATTGCTGATCTTTGGGTTCCAGATAATAAGATTCAACATTTGTGTAATTCTTTTTACATGTGTTGCTTTCTTTCTAATATCATATTCATCAGTTCCAGTACTGGTAATCGTAATGCCTAAATATTTATATTCTTGATCTGATTTATTGTGCGACTTCGCGATGCAATGTTAATATATGGATCTCCAAGGGATATGTATTGTCTTTTCTCCATATTGATATCTAGACCTCTTTATTCGTATTCTTTTAGGAATCCCATTTTTCATATTTTCTGTTCCAGTGTTTTAGTGCTTTGCTGATTTAAAAAGTCTAGGCGAATTGCCACACCCTTGTCAAAATCTAATGGCTACAGAAAATTCTGCAGAAAACTTTATGCCTACTTTTATACACTAGTACTATTTGCTGTATAATCTCTTCTGGGCGGTAATATTAGTAGATGGATTCTGAAAGTAATAAAATGCTACCCACAGTTTGTTGATGGCCCAGAGTCGTATGCTTCTCTTTTTAATAAATGAAACTTACGTGTGCTTGCCATTCCTCATGCCATTTGCTTTTCGATTATTGGTTTCAGATAGAAAGCATCATCCAGACAAGAGTGGCCTGTTCTGAATTCGCTCTAATATTCTGGTTCTTTGTCATGTTCTTCAATCTTTTCTTTTAGGATCCGCCCAGACAGGCTGTATAGTGAGCTGGTCGCGCTTATGCCCCGGTAGTTGTTGCACTCTCATTTTGAACCATTTTCGTGTTATTGACGTATGACGTCAATAACATCCATTCAGTCGGTACTTGGTCGCTTATCGAATGTTTTGGTATTTCGGATCGCTCTCTTAATCTCCTCTACTGATGCGCTTGAGTTTTCATCTCATTTTTCTCGACATAGACAATGTTTCCGTAGTCTAGTCCATGTTCAGTAAATAGTTTTTATAGTGTTTTACTAATCGATCCATAACAAATTTTAGGGATTTATTTGAATTTATTCGAATTTTCTTTAAGACATGCCAACATTCCCTTGATTGAGAATTTCCCCTTAAATTGTTTATCGATCCGCATTTAATTTCTCAAGCTCCGCTCTTTTCTCTTGTTACTAGTGCTTTAACCTCTCTGTTTCTAGTGATATATTTTGGTCGATCGGTGGGATCTAATATTATCAACTATTTATGGTAGAATCGTTTCGTTTGTTCGATTAGGAGTTTTTCATCAGCCTATCAAATATTATGGTTTATCATTTGTGTTTACCTTTATAGCCCATTGTTTCCATGGCTGCCTGGTGAATTTGTCTTACCAGTTATTCATAACACTCGATTACTCTTCTGTTTTCCATGAGGCTCATCTCCTATGCGAGTCTAAGCGAATATAGAAATACCGTTCGGTCATTTTGGATGTTCTCTAAGTTGTACTATCTTCTTTATTAGAGCGTTCTGTAACAGTCGGTTCTGTAACAGTGTCTGCCTGGGCATTGAAAGTATATCACAGATGTAATCTGAACCACAGTCAGCGCTCCTTTCATCTCGGTTATCGTAAACTCGGAATAGTGGGGTTTGCTGAACTATAACGTAGTCTATAATGGATTGCAGTCTTTTCATACATTGATTCCATGTATACCTATGGATCACCTTTTGGTTCAAAAAGGTATTCGTTATTTTCAGGGAGATCTTGTAGCACAATTTAATAAATCTAGTACAATTGTCGTTCAATACTTTCTTTCCAAATTGTCCCGCTATTGTACTTTGCACTATCCTACCAACTCTGACATTTAAATCACCCATCAAGATGATTTGCTTTCTATTACTTGTTTTCTCCAGTTCGAGTGTAACGTTGCCGTATAAATTATCAAACATGTTGTATATATTTGCAGCCTAAATAAGTCTTCAGGATTCATAATATTTCCTTCTTTAACTGGTCTTAATCCCTTCCATATTAAGTGTTCCCTTCCCTTCCAATATCCATATTCAGTTTTAAAGCAATTTCCCTTGCGTCCACAAAAATTTCTTCAAATCCTGTGTCCGCTTAACATAGACCATCGATTCATTTTGTCGCAACATCTATTGATACACAGTTCTGTTGCATTGCAAAATCTTATACTATACAGGCCGATTACAAATAAAATTGATTAATTAACTTTTGCATATTTTTTCTTTACTTCCGCTAATTGTAAACATGCTAATGTTGTGGTTCTAATGTTTGATGACCATCTTGTATCAGAAAATAGTTTTAAATGTGTGATAGTTTTAAATGTTTCATTAAATGTTCCCGTCGCGTTGTTGAAATATAAAAAATTTAAATATCTTTTGCATACCAGAAAAAAAAACCATATCTGATGCTATAGGTGCAGCGAGAACAGCATTTAAATTCAGATTAAATGCAACGCAAGGTATAAGGAATACCAAATTATTTATTTCCAAAATACTTTATATTTGCCACACATTTTGATATTGTCGTAACCTTCTCTTCTGACAACATGCATATTTAATTTGTAACTTAATATTTTATTTAAAAATTGAGCCCTTATAATTTCTCCTCTTTTTCCATGATATTGTATAAAGTACTAAATCTTGGGAGAAGGCAAGAAACATCTGAATTGCCTGTCTTAATCAAAGAAAACAGTGGGGGACCTCAGATTTGCGGAATGGGTTTCCAAGTAAACTTGTGACACTGAAAGCCATACGGGTTTTTTTATTTTTAATACTATGCTAAATTTTTGAACAAAGCTTTCTGGGGCTCTCTAACATCTAACATCTGAGCTCTTGGCACTTCCCTTTTACCCATCCCCACTTATGGCATACGATATAAGTTTGCTATTTTAGTTTTGCATCATATAACGTTTCACCTATTAGAATTTTAAGGACTACAAAATATTGGTACAGCTATAACTGTGTCGATGTATTGAGTTGTTACGCTAATCAACATTTGACATGGGTAGGGGCTGGAAAGTATTTATTATAATAATGAAATCACAAACAGCCACATCTTTCCTGTACAGCGATGTACGTGTTGAGACTAATGTTAATGGATCATCTAGTCCACTACTGATTTAATTGAGTGTTTCACTAATTGAAACTTAAATTATTACTCCAAAGAAAGCTAGTGAAGGTCAAATTAAAATGACATCAAGAATAAATTGTTTAACTTTTGCCTCACATAGTAAACAACGTTACTTCTGATTTCTAGCATATAAAAGATAAGATGGCAGACTTGTGTACAAAATTTTTAATCTTTTTTATTGTGAAAATTTTTAGGTTACAATGCATATGAACGAAATTTTGCGATGAAGGTATCTGGAACAAAACATGTCAAAAAGCATTGTTTTGGGTCAAAAATTTTTAATATGCCTCGTAATCTACATATAATTAAAATGTAGTCAATATCCTAGCACGTACAAACTTTAATACGACAAACATGTTTAATTAGTATAAATGGTAATATTTCTTATATAATAATGCGATAATAAATTATCAAATGTTTTTATTACATAGTTTGTTTCCAAATGCTGTTGAATCATATCTAAAATTGTATTAATATATTTAAAGCAAAAAACCCAATTTGTGTTAGCACTGACCTTGTTAATTTAAACTGCTATTGATGATTAATTTTATCTCAAGCAAATAGTAAAATCATGTCTGAACAATACTTAAGAGTAAAATAAATGAATATTTATTAGTCAAATCTATCAATCACTTTTATTGTAATGGGATCATTCTATAGATATTATAATGTAATTGCTTTATTTATTCGTCTTATATTTGATCATAGCAAGAAGTCATAGAAAAAACCTAATGTATATCTTTCACAGACATATACGAGGGGTGTTTGACGGAAAAGTGACATTTCAATGAAAGACTTGTTTTGGGGCAAGAAATATATTTTATTTTTCTACATAATTCTCTGCAGCTCTTTATCAAGCGCCTTTCCTAATTTTTAAACCTTCAAAAAAGTAATGTTTAGGAAATTTTGCAAAATATGCTTCCGTTGCGACTGCCGTATATTGATTTCTCCAGAATCTCTTTCCACCAAACCACTTTTTCAAGTTTGGAAACAAGAAAAAGTCCGACAGAGCTAGGTCTGGCGAATTTGGAGTCTTTGTAACCTAATTCGATCAATTTAACTGTTTCAATGGCGTACGGATGAGAGGGTGCGTTATCTTGATGGAACAGAACTTTCTTTTTGAACAAATGTTCGTCCCTTTTCTAAACAGTCAATAAAGATTACTTCTTGGAAATTATTGGTTAAAAAAGCGGTTTTAGCCTTCTGTGAAGAATGTTCATCGGGAGAAGTCCGTTGTTTTGATTGTGCTTTAGATTCTGACGTATATTATATATCCAAGATTCATCTACGGTGTTATATCGATGAAAACATTCTCTTGAATTACATTTACACTTATCCAAACAGTCATTGGAAATTGAAATACGAGTACAAATTTGCGTTACTTAGCAAACGCGGCACGCATCTTGTGGTTAACTTTTTCAAGTTTAAATGTGGATTTAAAGTATTGTGCACCTGTTGGGCTGAAATACTCGCTTCATTAGCTATCTCACGCACTCTCATCCGGCGGTTATTGCTTACAATGGCATGGACCTTTATCAATCATTTCTTGACTGAAACAGTTCTTGACAGAAACGGTCCAGGACGTTCAGCATTATCCATGGTCATATGACCACTTCTGGAGGCAGCAAACCAGTTCCAAACCATTCCATGCGAAGAACTGGATTCACTACAATACTTATGGAACTTTTCTTTAGTTTCTCTAATATTCTGTCCACGTAAAAAATGATGTTTTATTAACCCTAGGATGCAGAATATGTTCGATATACGACTTTGTACAACATGGGATGCCTGTTCCTTTTGTAGATGTAAATATAAGCAATATTCGAGTTACAATACAATAAATTGTACATAATATTTACAATAAAGTTATTTATTGTACTATATGTTTGCAAAAATATAAAACAAGCGAAAAAATCTGAAATAGTGTGAAAAAAA
This sequence comes from Adranes taylori, assembly GCA_009867245.2. NCBI lineage: Eukaryota > Metazoa > Arthropoda > Insecta > Coleoptera > Staphylinidae > Adranes > Adranes taylori. Next base: position 22,308 of record WYDF02258297.1, read on the forward strand.
TAGTTTTGTTGATAACAGTTGGTGCATACTCTAACACTGTGTTCATTACAAATGTTGTATTTGCATGTGTCACAAACTAATTTGCTTTTACGGTCAGTAATGGTGAACACAATGATCATGAACACAGTACACAATGAATATCTTTTTCTCTTAACATCACTTACGTGTGGAACTCGTGACGGACCAGTAATGTCGATAAATTGCTTCATTGTTTCCAAAACACTTTTTCGTAGATTGGGATTTGTAGAGCGCCTCTACATGTGCGGTAACACCAGGTCTTGGCCAAATCTTTCAGGAATAATCTCGGATTGTGAGTCATCCCTTGATTGTAGTTGGGATATTTTTTGGAAAAAACTATATATGCGTTCAGAACTGATACAACGACGATATTGAATAGAAAATGCTAATAGCCAACGTATAGTTTGCCTCTTGCAAGTATATGTTGTTACCAGTTGATCCATGAGATCTACTCCATTTTTCGTTTGATTATAATATAAGATTATCTCTGATTTCTTCGTGGAATTGTCGCTGACAGAGGTATCGTAATGCATGCTACTTAGTAAAATAACGCATTTACTATTCTTAGACGCGTAGCTCACCATACTAACATTGTTTCTAACACAAAACATCGAAGAACATACCAGACGGTTCTCGACCTCTTGCAATGTCTCCTTTGTTTTGTCTTAGTGTACCAACAACTGTAATGTCCTTACACGTAATTATCTAACAGGTATATAGCTACTGGAACTCTTGTAAAGAAATTGTCTACTGTAAGATTTAGCCCAGAATTATGAACACAACGCTGAATTCACACAGTCAAAATATCTTGAAGCCTTATTTGGCAGGTTTGCTGGGCATATATTGTGTAAATTTACATCGACCTCGATAACCAACAAGCTGCTCATCCATTACTACGTTTTGATCAGAAATAATATACGTATACTGTTCAATGAAAAGATTCAAGATATAAAATATCACCGCTAATTTGTCAGTTTCCAGGCGTGTTTTGCGTGTTCTCTTATCATCAAACCTTATATATCTTCTAATTTCTTCGAATCGAGTAAGTGACATAGTTCATCGATATACAGGATTGGCAAATTCATGGGAAAATAGTTCCCGCACAGCTACGTCCCACCTGCGTTCTACTTCTACTTGAATCATTAAGCTCAGAAAAGCACAAAGGTGATTATAACTTAATTAAATTAAAATCACTTCTATTGCCTAATTGTCGTTCAGTGTTCGACAAGATGGAAACATAGACGGTCAGCACTCGAACCTGAGATAAGGAATTTTACTATTAACATGGTTGAACATATACATATATTATTGAATTTTAAGACTGTCAGTCAACACTGTTAGAATCTTTAACATTGTCAGTAGTTTATAGCTTGAAAAAGGGCCTAGTTCCCGGAAACGTTCGCTAAACTTAAATCAGTATCTACGTGCATGAAGACGACATAGCGTGTACTATTAATTTATTTGAAAATGGTCCACGACACAATAAATATACTAATTATTGTATTCATATTATTTACATTATTTCTAAGTATCAAATGTACAAACTTCCTATCATTCAAGTAAAAATGAGTGAGGAGAAATTGCCTCGCGACAATATTGTATATTTTGCATTTTAATTACAGGTATTTATTATAATTAGTACTAATTCATATTTTCATTAATATAATTGTTTAATACAGGAAATGGTGAAAGCTCATGATGGCAATTTCCTGTACAGTCCTTCCTCGGTCGAAACTGTTTTAGCTCTAACATTAATGGGTAGCAAAGGATCAACATTCAATGAACTCACCAAAGCTTTACGTTTACCTCAGGATCCAGAAAAAATAACGCAAATTTTCAACGGTCTGAAACCACAACTCAAAGGGAATAATAGGTATACTCTAAGCAGTGCAAACAATATCTATGTGAAACAAGGTTTCACAATCAAGCCGGATTATAAATCTACAGCCCAAAGCGTTTTCGACGCCGGTATTCAATCCATTGATTTCAGCGCAGCCAAAGAAGCGGCTCGCACTATCAACGAATGGGTTGAATCAAAAACCAACAATAAAATCAAAGATCTTATTGATCCCGATTCATTAACAGATGCTACGCGTATGGTTCTAGTCAACGCTTTGTACTTTTTCGCCAAATGGAAGAACCCGTTTGATGATTATCTTGAAGACAAACCATTCTACATTAATTATAAAACTAAAGAGAAAGAGACTAAAATTCCAATGATGCATGTCGAAGATGACTTCAATTATTCTGAGGATGACAAAGCACAATATGTAGAATTAGATTATGAAGGCGGTGATGTTACCATGCTAATTGCGTTACCAAAAGCGAGAGATGGCTTGGAAGCTTTAGAAAAGAATGTACATACCGTTTTGATGAATGTTGAAGGAAAGATGAAGAAACAAAAAGTTAATTTGTGGATGCCGCCATTTACTGATGGAACCACAGTTGACTTTAAGAAAATTTTCCAAAATGTAAGTAATATTTCTTTAATTAAATAATCAGTTTTTTGTACAGAATTTATCGTAGCAAAGCAGCATCGAGGTAATCTTACGACTAATATACTGCTTTTATTTTTTATTCTGTGCGCGTTGCAAGAGACTATGCAGGGTCAGGTTAGAATTCGCTGATATTATTATAATGAAGTACTTAAATTCTTATAAGATAAACATAGAAATGCATTAAGAAGGTTAAATAAGTTGGTTTATTGTTCTCTAATATTTATAACTTCATCTGTGTGAGTCGAATCGCGATTTAAATTAACTAACTATGTATAGCTTCTATTTTATTAAGTAATATTTATTAGTATGAGCCCATAATCCATTAGTAAGACAGCAAGTAAAAATAGCAAACTGAACATATTTAGATTTATGATATTAATTTGTACTTCTAATTGGATTTCGGCTTCTCTTCTGTTTCTTCAAATCGTTGATAGAAATAAAAGGTTGAATGGTGAATGCTTAGCGAGGATAGTGTAGGTTCTATTATCAATTCGGCATAACGATGATATAAAATGGTGAAATAGATATTGAAGAAACGATGAAATTTGTGACGAAGAAAGTGAATTTTTAGTAATTTAGGAAATACTCGGTACCGCCGAAGTAATAGTCGTGGGTGCTCTTCACATGACTCAGGAATTGCATCGCTGTAAATGAAATAAGAAGTGAGTGACGAGAGAACGAAAGATGCAGCAGAATATTAATAAATGTAATGTGTATGTATATACTTGGCCTGATGATGTTAGAATTTTGCTACTGACTGTAGTTGAAATTCATTTAAATTAAAAACTAATTAAAATAAGCGATTTGTTGGTGGCACTTATTTAGATGATCAGATTTAAGAGTACGAATTATGCTCAGTCTGAAAGAATAAGTTGGTCAGTTAATGGAGAATTATTACTGATAGAGCCATGCGATGTCCTCTCTTATTAACTGTCAGAACAAGACCCAAAATGAGCCTAATTAACGCTGGCTTATGTGGCTCCTTTTATATAAAATTAGCTGAGAAGAAGCAACTTTTGGTGCTCCGCTTGCTGAAGCCAAAGTTTATACAAATGAAAAGCATTTTTTTATACGTTGAGAATTCTAAGGATTAACATTGGCGTCGAAATTGTATGATATCATAAAATGTTCTAGAATCAGATGGAGGTGCATAAAATTTTCTAGAAATTCACGACCACAGCACTACCCCTGTCAATACTGAGGTCAACCAATAAAAAATACGTGTAGATGTAAATTGTGGAATATTGCCGAAATATTTCCCCGAAAGCAAAAAATTATACATGTATGTTTATATGACATTGCTAGAAACGTCTCATACAATGATGTACCAGGCTACGAGATATAACATATTGACATTTGTGAGTCAGTAAGCTCGTTTCCTTGATAAAATAATAATGATAAATGCATTAGTAGGTGAAATCCACTATGTCGGTGTAAAACCGCGACATTTGCGAAATAATGCTATTTCCTATGAATGTATGTTTCCGCTTGCGAATGCTTCTAGCTGTATGTGCACTGGTTCGTTGTTTTCGTGATTCCTCGCATACAAGACCGTGTCAGGCATTTCTTTTGCGCAAAAGAAATTTTGAACACCAATGTTCAATAGTTAATATCGCGCATCTTGCTTTTCGCGTCACAGGGGTTAGATATCGCAATTTTCATTTCGTATATTAAATTATATGTATATATATATATTTATTTATTATATATATAGAATTAAAATCAATTTATCAATTTGTATTATAATAGCAGAGTAATTAATATGTTAAATAATTATTTGAATTAATTTATATTGCAGATGCGACTCAATTCCACAGATTTATATAGTTACGTGAACCACTTAACTTTTACAGAATTTTTCATTTCTAGATTGAGTCCGAGAAAGGCACTTTTCAAACATTGTATTGACCACATTATTACTTTGCCACAATATTACTTTGAAAATAGAAACGGTTTCAAAGGTAGAAGTATTTAGGGTTGTAGGCTTTACTCTGTAAGATTGTTTTAATGTAATTATTTTTCAGGCCTGTCCCTGAAATTACTTTTGTTTTATGCAATGTGAAAAAGATGAAAATGAATGTTTTGTTTCAATAAAATACTTCAATGTTTATTTCAAAACAAAGTTCTATTCACTTTTTCATATCTCGCAATTTTAAGAGGTCATGCCTATTCAGGAAGCCGAATAATAGGTGATTTTTGGGATTTTGTTTTTTGCATAAAGTATAAGACTTATTTAAAATTGGGTTAGCCTGTGCGATAGAATATAGCCTGTGTTATTAATTTTATTTTCATTTGAATTGTTCTTTTAATATATTTAGTTTGAACGTATGTAGATATTTTTTTAATATCTTAATTTAAATGGAGCTTTTAACAAAAATAACTTTTTGAATCTGCTTGAGAGAAATAAAATTAAATAAATTATAATATTTCTGTGATAACGTTTAAGCAAAGATTGGTCTGCTATCTATTAATAATTATTTGTTTCATTTCTAGCTGGGTGTCCATGAAGCATTTGGCGAAGGTGGTAATCCAGATTTTACTGGAATAGCCGATGCATCGCTCGCTATCGATGCAATTATCCAAAAAACTTTCATCAACGTTACCCAGACAGGCACTGAAGCAGCTGCGGCAACTGCAGGTTAGTGAATATTTCGTATTACATGCATGAATTTAAAACATAATTTTAACTCTATTGTCTCAAATAATTTGACCTTTACTTGTATGTAACATACAATATTATGCATGCAACATATTGGATTCATAACTGCGTTAAACAAGTAATACTATCATTTATTGCAGATGCAAATCTGACATATTTACATTTACTAATATCTAAGTCTAAATTACTTTTCATGTCACTTTAAATGTGCTTAAAGCGTTAATAAAAATTCCTGCGTTTTTGAACTTGTCAATTTAAATATGTCAAACGGTTATCACAAAAAACGTCGAATAAATCATTATTTGTCTTAATGTCTGTTGGATATAAAATACGTTTATTAAAGTGCACAAGTTAATTGGAAGTGAAATGGAATAGTGAAACAAAAATTGTATGGTGGAGGAAACATCATCATGAACTAATTGGTATAGTATAGATTTTTTGTTCATTTTATTAGTAGCTATTAACTGTAAATAATACAGATTTTCTGATTAGCCATTAAACATATTCGTCGAACACCATTCCATCTGTAGTTCACTGAAAGTTATTATATACTACATAAGGAATAGTCTAAACTGAATTTAACATTCTATCCATGGAAAACTCAATTAATCGGACACTTTATAAAGGTCGCACTCCCCAGCTAGAGATCATTGCTGGAGATCTAAATATTCTCCTTTAAAGTTAATATTTTGCTGCATTTAATAAACTTACTACTCGATTCCACATATTAAAAACTAGGAAGGACGTGTTAATCTTTTGTTGCCTCACCTATTACAGCTTCGATTATTTTAACTAATCGAAGCTGTTTTATTTTTTAACTCCCTTTTTTATTGGAGGCATTAAAATAGGTAAACTAGCACCTACAAACTTTTATAATTTTTTTTGTATTTTTTTCATAAAAATATTATTGAAATGATTGTAATGGTAACAATTGGAACTTTTTGTACTTTGTGCTACGTTGCATTTGTATAAATAACTACCCAAATACGAAATATATTAATGTAATTTGCACTAAAATACAAAAAAAAATGTTGCATGACATACTCCAAAAATTATCTCTGTTCAAAGTTTATCTTTGTTGTTATTCGGCATTTTTGTGTTATCATTGACATGAAGGTAACTAAGAATCGCGTCAAATTTATCTCTAGACATAGTATGAGATACCAGAGGTACACCCAAATCTGTAGATGTGAACCAGTAATTAGGAAGTTTATGATAACCCATATTCGATACCATATTCAAACTTATAAAAACTAATAACTGATCTGTACTAGTATTTAGAAATTTGAGGCATCGGTAAAATTGAGGCTATTGCTTAAGGATGTTTGTGTGAAGAGTGTTTTGATGTATGAGGCGGAAGTCTGGGCTGTGTATGAAAGAGAAATGATAGTGAGAGTGCAAGCTGGATCTATCAAAATGATTTTACGTGCAGATAGTTCAACGCCGTATGAAATAGTGTTACGTGAAACTGGGAAGCATAAATGCTGGGTAACAGGAGCGAAGAAGTAGGTGAATTTCGAAAGAAAAGTATGGATGGCTGGGGATTGTAGATTGCTGAAGGAAATTTACATTAAAGGAACGCATGATAGGGGAGAGTGTGTCGATAGGAATAAATGATTAGAATGTAGAAGGAAAATGTATGAAGGAATTGGATGGTCGATGTGTAGATCGAGAGAGAGGATCATGGATGGTAATCGACTGGTGAATGGGATAGTAGAGATATTGTTGGATATTGAGGGGCAGGAGGGTCATGAAAGGATTAGTGGCAGTAGGTTCAATAGCAAATATGAATGGATAAAGCTGGGAGAGGGGATAGCAGAGTATATAGTGTCTGGACTAAGCATGAAGGAAAAAAAGATCATAACGAGGTTTACGTGTGAAAGTGAAGAGCGAGGTACAGGTACTGGATGAACGAGCAAGATAGGATGTGTAAGGTGTGTGGGATGGAAGAAGAAGCGTGATTGCATTGGATGAGAGAGTGTGCAGGGCTTGTGTGGAAAGATGGGGATAGAATGCTTGGAGATAACTGGAGGTTAAGCTTCGGGCAAGATAGATGCGGAAAGGAAATATTGGAAAAAGTGATGAAGGAGATAGTGGGAAAGGAAAGAAGGAAGAAAGAGTAGAAGGGAAAGTTGGGGGAAGGATAGGTTGGGTGTGGAGCGATAGAAAAAGTGGTGAACGAAAGGGAAAGATGAAATGTAGGGAAGGGAGCGACAGGGGGAGGGAGTAAGAAAAGAGAAAAGTGTGAAAGAGATGAATAATGGGAGGAAAGAGATGAGGCAAGAATCGATGAGTTTGGATGGGACTGTAAGGGAAAATTGATGCAAGTAAGGGGTAAGGGGAAGAAGGGGAAAGGAATAGAAGAGAAAATTTGTAAGAATTTTGGTTTTTCTATTTTGTAATGTTTTAGATGAATTATAATTTGTTATTTGTTAGCAGAAAAGAGGTTTTTGTTTTGTAAAATCATGGACATTTCAAAAGTTGTTGTGTATAAAGATATTGTTATATACGGAAAAATTGAATTATAACATTGTTGAGTTTGATTATGCCAATAAAATTTGTAGTACGAATAAGGAATAAGGATGAAGGCAGTGTAAGGAAATGTTATAGAGGGTAGAAGGTGAAAGAAATTAGGCATATATTTAGGGAGATATATTTATGTTAAAAATAGTGAAATATTTATTTAATTAATATTGATTTTACTATATAAGTCTTTATATGTGTAATTTTCTTTGTAATTGTTGAAATGCCAATAAAGGTTAATAATAATAGTATTTAGAATTTCGTGCCTTTTTACCGCATATATGTAAATTTGACTGCTTAACTATATTTTACAAAATTGGGTTTATAACAGTTACAAAAATATCTGTGGCTATTTCACAACCCAAAGAAGTATCTTTTATGCAACCTTCCGGATACTGGTAACTGGGAATGGAAGTCACCACCTCTCTTGTCTTTCATTTTCTGTCTATAGTTTCAGCTCTTTTGGATTTTGGCTTGTTTTTGCGAGACTCTTTTGTTTCCCCGCTTTAGCTTGCAATTTATCTACTTCCTCAGAATTCTCATTCCATACTTCCTTCTCAACATTTTCCTGAGGGTCATAAACTTCTTCTTCAACAAGTGCATAGGCCTGAAACCCCGATTCTCTTTGCTAAAATCATTTTCATGCAGTTGGTCATGAACATCATTGTTGCTTTCACAATCAATATCCGTGTTCATTTGTGAATCGTCTGGTATATTTTCAAATCGATCGTCTCAAATCGTCTCGATCGACAAGCCTGATGACGAGACAATCGTTGTTCTTGAAACGATATTTTTCTTGTTCCGTTTCTAATTTCGTAGCAAAATTGGAGAAGAACATTTAGAAAAAATATTTGCGGTTGCACCTCCAAACAACGAATGAATTATCTTGTAAACAGATAAGAAATAGAAATCAATTTAAATTTATGGCGCAAAGCTATCCGCGCCATAGACAAATATAGGGATCGGAAATTCATGTGTTGGCGAATTCTTGCCTAGGCAAATTAAAAGGTTCAAGGCAGTTTGGCGTGTAAAAGCCAACGCCAAGCTACTCTGTTAGAAATTTTCCAAAAGTGCGTCAAGAGCGAAGGTATCCGCGCCGTAGGCAAATATCGGCATCGGAAATTCATGCTCTGGTGAATTTTTGCGTTGGGAAATTCAAAGGTTCGAGGCAGCCTGGCGTGCAAAGCATGTCAAACTGCTCTGTTAGAAATTTTCAAGAGCGGTTTTCGAAAAGTGCGTCAAGAGCGGGGCTATCCGCTAACAATCCTGGCCTGACTCTAGATGGTCTGGACATAGAATGGGTAAATGAATTTTGCTACTTGGGAACATGGCCAGCCAAGATGGTAGTGCTTTTAGAGATTTGGTGAACCATATAAATAAGGTAAAATGAGCTTCGGCACACCTACGACCATTTTGGAGATACCCCGCATACCCGGACAAAACAAAGCTAAGAATATTCAACTCAAATGTCATATTTATATTACTGTATGGAAGTAAGACCTGGAAATTGACCAAGGACATTACCATGAGGACACAGACTTTTATAAATAGCTATACTTAAGAAAGTATAGCTAGGCATTGAATTGGAATCCGCAAGGTAGTTCAGGGAAGACAGACTAAGGTTCACTAAGGGTAATGGAGGAGAACTAGAAGGAGATAGCTGGAATCAACGAGACATGGCGAGAGGTAAAAGTACTGGCAGTGGACAGCAGACGCTCAAGAAATTTTGGTATATAAATACTATATAAATTAGATAAAGGGAAAAAAAAAGGAATGGCAATCTAGATTTAAATTGATTTTAGTTATTATTTGTTCTTCGGCCTTGAGGATGGACATAAACGAAAAATCTCTTCCGGCCCGTCAATGTTAATATATACGGAGGCTTATACCGGTCAGATTAAATTGTTGAACGATTATTTGTTAATGAGAATAATAAGGCCATCTATTTAGTAAAATTGAAGAAATGAAATATATAGTTGAAGATATGAACATACGATATTGAAGGTGGGAAATATCTTGTTACGTTGTGCGAGCGTATATGTGGAATTCCTGGTCGCCGAAGATATACCTGAAAAGGCGCTGACGATGATCTGCACGGGTTTCTAGATAGAGTCACCCTTTTCCTGGAGTTGGAGACAAACCTCCTGCTGACTTGACGGTTAACGATGGTTTCCTTTTAATTCCATAATGAAGACATTGTTAATGGGAAAGGATTACGAAATATATAAGATTGGAAAAATAATAGAAAGCGAGAATAAGGGAACCGAAAGATTCTGCTGAAGTTAGGAGTGTTAAATACTTAGAGTACTAAAGGGAGTACTAAAGACATTGTTAAATACTAGATTTGGTTTGATAGTTGATTTAAAAAGAATTAATTTAATATCAGCATTGGCGCATGCTTAGACAAAATCATTCTCAAGACCGCGAATATGCTCGCAGTGCAAGAGGTAGGCCTGATCGTTCAATTGTATGTCTCAGAGATACACAAATTTGCTTGCCCCGTAAGAAAGAACACAGTTCCCAAATTGCGTCTCCTTGACACTAGACACGCTATTTTATTTTAGTGCTTAATTGATTTTCTTTAGTTTGAAAACTTCAGAACTAATTTTGTTCAGAAATCTAATGCTTAGAAATTGAAACTTTTACTGAGACGAATTGTTTCTGGTCTAACTATGTCACTATTTTTGTCTCATTATAATGTATATCAGTCTCCTTAATGGAGTTAATAAAATTCAAATTAATGCACGTAATAAATAGCCGTAGTGAAAATTTTGAACATTATGGTACATTGAAAATAGTTAAGGTCATAAATAGATGCTGCAAATGAGTGCAGCTACAATTCTCAAACATCTTAGTTGAATAAGAAAATTAGGGTACCACTGGTTTCTTTTCCCCAAGCAAATAGAATTTAAGAGGTATGGAGTGGATAAGTCGATAATAAGCACTGAGCAAAACACTGCACACAGAGACCGACTAGTCTATGCATTTCAAGTACTTTATTATCTTTAAAATCTAGCCAGTCTAAGATTTAATGGTTAAATCATCAGGGTATAATATCAGATCCGTGATTTTGAAGGTGTTATCAGCAGGTACAAAAAGTACTTTGGCTCCTATACTGAGCCCTGCAGAGCTTCAACAAGAACATGACTAATATCACATTACTTAATTTTAACAACTACTGGCTGTTTTCAACTTGATAAGAATGAATGTGCAAGATTAATAGTGGTAGATTCAAATTAAAATAATGTAGTTGTCACCCCTATGTCCACCAAAATATAAAATGACATTTATTGAGAAATCTATTTTTTTTATACAATTGGTTACATATGAAGGTAAGTAAAATCTTAATACTAAAATGCCATTAGGAAGAGCGTGAAAAAGTTCATATTCAACCACAAAGTATAAGAATATTTAGGAAGTCTGACCAAGAGACTTTTCTTTTGGACCTTTGACGGCTTGAAGAAATCTTGTTAGGGGTGCAATAGCTGAAAAGATACCATCTGCAGTAAGCGGATCGTGATTTTCAACCAAACATTGTACAAACTTGGAGAGTTCAGTTTGTGAGGTTTGGGTCAGATTGCTGGGCTCTAAAGACTTCAAAACCTGATCTGATATACATTTCATATTTTGACAATGCGTATCGCTTTCTCGTTGATGTTGCGTATTCTGGCCTCCCAGAATTAGCCAAGAAGAACAAACGACTTATTGTAGCATATAAATATATTTGAAAACATAAAC